>JAGDQP010001115.1:0-43196 GCA_022664845.1 Lepisma saccharinum
GGGGTGGGTCATGGTCCAACAAACCCCTACAACTTATGTGAGATGCTCAATAACATACTGGGCCGCTTTTATTGTCGGAAGGTTTCTCAAGAAACGGAAACAGATTCCCCAGGTTCGAATTATAACTTTCAATTTACCATGCTTCCTTTGTGGAGGATGGAAAGTGAACAATCTCTCTCTCTCACTCTCTCTACCGTAGCCATGCCTTGCGTGGAGGGATGGGGGAGAATGCCACAGCAAAACAACGCAATAAAATAAAACTTGGAGCAAATGATCAAATGTGGGCAGGAAAAAAATGTGTTGAATTAATGTCAACACTCACAGAAACCTCGTGCTTCTGCTATTTCACGCTTCATCCATTATTCTAAAACAATGTTATTCACTTTCTATTTCATTGCGATGTCTCATTTTGAGTAAAGGCAATGTTCCGTCGTTTTTTCTTTGAAAAAGAAGCTGCTATTCACCAATAAGTTTCTCTTTTACACATAAGGGAAAGGGAGGAGTTCTTTGTCAATAGTAAGTTTCGTTATGCCAAACGATTAAAAAAAAAAGATTTCAGGCACCCACAAATTTTTAGGAAAGACAGCAATAACTGCTGTTGTGCTTGAGAAAGAGGGAGGCTATGTATGTGTACCTAAACCCCTATTTTTGTCATTTTATGCTGTTACGCATATTTCCAGTTTCCTTCGACATTTTCATTTCCCTGAAGGAAGTATGCGGTTACAACTACACTACAAAAGAAGAGTGGAAGGAGGAGGGAGTGGAAGAAAAGAGGAACCACACTTTTTTTTTTTCAGTATCGGCTTTTAACAAAGACCCTCTTATGAAAAGAAACTGGAGGTTCCTTTTCAACCTGTCTTCCTAGAAAATCGGACTCGGACTGTCCGAATTCGGACTCTTCGGACTCGGACTGTCCGAATTCGGACTGTTCGAAATCGGACTTTCTATTCGGACTCGGACCGTCCGAAATCGGACTTAAGTTCGGACTCGGACCGTCCGAAATCGGACTCGGACTGTCCGGACATTTAATCGGACTCGGCCTCTAAAATGTCCGGACTTCGGACAGTCCGAGTCCGATGAACAACCCTACTCTATACTGGGCCCACTTCTGTTTCTCATTTATATTAATGATTTGCCTGAGCATCTGATTCATAATACGATTTTATTTGCGGATGATACAACATTCTTGAATGTTGGTACTGAAATTAATCGCATCAATGAGGAAGATACTATTAATATGATGAAGGCTAAAGACTGGTTTTTAAAAAATGGCTTGACTATTAATGAATCTAAGACAGAAAGACTATATTTTGCATTGAATTATAAAATTTCATCATTAAATAGTACACAACATGTGAAATTACTTGGATTACATTTAGATTCCAAATTGGATTGGTCAAGACAAATCGAAGTTCTGTGTAATAAGATCGCGACTAAAATATTTCTACTCAGGAAATTGAAGAACCTAATACCGAAAAATGCTCTGTTACAGGCATATTTTGGTCTTATTCATTCGGTACTTTCTTATGGAGTTATGTTCTGGGGAGGCGCTCCCGGGATAAAACGGGTGTTTTTACTACAAAAATCAGCGATCAGATGTATTATGGGTTTAAATTCTAGGGATTCATGTAAAACTAGTTTTAAGGAACTGAAAATCTTAACTTTGCCTTGTTTATTTGTTTTTAATTGCCTGAAATATATCAAGGAAAATATAGACAAATTTAGCTTAAGAAGTTCTCTTCATAACTATCCTGTTAGAAATAGTAACAACATATATCCACCTAAAATAAGGCTAATGAAATCTTACAACAACTACCAACATATAGGAATAAGAATGTTTAATCTTTTACCAATGAGAATTAGGAACAATAATTAGAAAGATATAATAAGGAAATTAAAAAAATATTGGTTAACTCGGCGGCATATGATATTGAGGAAATAAAAATAACTCTGCAAAATATAGAGTAATTACATGGAATAAGAGAGAAGTTTAGACTCCATGCAAATGCAATTGTAAATATTTTAAAGGGAAAATTGAAATAATTAATAAACTGTACATAATGGATATTTGACTTATGTTTTGACTTGTACATGGCTAGACTATGTTTCTTTTTAATTGTATTTTAATTGTATTCTGAATTGAAATTTTATTGTTTTGTATTTTGACATTGTTCGAACATTGTATATGTAAATGAACGAAATAAAGAATGAATGAATAAGGGAATTCAAGAAAATCGATTTGCATACCAAACTGTGGGAAGTTGGAAAAAACTACTTTGCAAATAGACTAATAGAAGTAGAGACGGCGGATGGCGTCGTGGCTAAGATGCCAACAAAAGGTTGTCCGCAAGGCTCGGTACTAGGCCTTCCAACTGTGCCTGGAAATGTTGGATGGAATGCGGCAGGTGGAAAGAGTGGTGGGATATGCCGACGACCTGGCGGTCGTGATTAAGGGTAACAGCCGACTGGACCTATAAAATAAAGTACATGAAGTAACAGACAAAATGACATCGTGGTGCAAAGAGAATAAGTGAACAATATCATCAGAAAAAAATATGTGTTATTTAAAGGAAACCTTAATTTCAATAGAGGATCAACTACAAAAGTGAACGATAAAAAGGGAAAGAAAGTTAAAATACTTAAAATACCTAGGGATAACCTTAGACAAAAACTTAACTTTAGAGAACACACAACTAAAATAAAACAAAAAAAGTTTCACAAAAATTGGTAAACATCGCAACAAAAGACCTTAAAATTCCAATTAAAGTAATACGAACGTACCACGATGTTATTATAAGATCGATTGTAGATTACGCTGTTAGCGTCTGGGGCCACAGGATGGATGGTATTAGATAAAGACAAATAATTGACAGATCACATAGACAACTACTGCTGCGGATGTCTGGCACAAATAGATCAACACCGGTAGAGGCTCTTCAGGTGGCGTCGGCTGTCCCGCCAATGTATCTTCAGGTGAAGAAACTTGGTGCCATGTATTGGCTCAAAAAAGTAAACCAAGAACGAGTATCCAAAATACTTCACCAAGAAGCAGAGAAT
Source organism: Lepisma saccharinum (assembly GCA_022664845.1). Classification (NCBI taxonomy): domain Eukaryota; kingdom Metazoa; phylum Arthropoda; class Insecta; order Zygentoma; family Lepismatidae; genus Lepisma; species Lepisma saccharinum. The sequence goes on from JAGDQP010001115.1 coordinate 3,058, forward strand.
TAATCAGAAATCAATTCCATAATAGTCAATGCATGGCAGGAGTTATGGGAGGAGATGGAAAAGGGAAGAAGACTTTTTGGATTCTTTCCAGATACTGAAGAGAGAATGGGCATGGAACTGGAGATTACCGGAGGCCTTATGCATTACTTGACAGGTCACGGTCCATACCGGCAGTAACTATACCAAATGAAAATAGTAGAAGATAACATGTGCCATGTATGTGGGGTGGTGGCCACGCCAGAACACATAGTATTAAGATGTATGGAAACAGGAAACTTAGCTCGCGAAGAAAAAGAGCTCTTGGGGGAGACGCCCGTCACGAAGGTTCTGTGAACACCGGAACTGGTGACGGCCCTCAGGGAGCTGACTCACAAAGTCTCAAACTACTACAAGAGGAAATTCCTTAACGGCGTGGACCGCCCGGTATGAAAACAACAAGGATAATGCAGATTAAATATGTGGGGACGTTCGGTCAATAAACGGATGGCCGTGTGCGCGCACCCGCGTTGTAGCCGCGTATAAATAGACCACAAAACAACAGGGACACGTAATTAATATATAAACCAGAAACGAAGTGGTGAAATAGAGAATTAATGTTCCGCTGAAACCCAGTGGGAAAAATTCGGCACCTTGAGGCGGAAATTCGTTAAAAGAGACGCTAAGTGTGTGTGAGTTAGTGTAAGTGTGGTGGTGGAACAAATTGGAAGTGTGGTAAGAAGAGACGAGCGTATATATTTAGTGGAAAAACGCCAATTTTCTGGAAGCCAACAATGAAAGCGAACAAATCGAAAGCAAGCCACGGTCTAAGTTTGAGTGATTGAGTGTGAAGAATTGAAAATAGAATACAGGGAAATAAGAGGCATAGCTAACCGGGTGCAAGAGTGAGAAGGGAAATAACATAGTGACGAGGAGGAAGTGGACACTATGCAAAAGGAAAGGAAGGCGACAAAAACTTTGTGGAACACACCACCCTACCCACGCGCAAATATCCTTTTTCCTTCCTACTCTGTTGCAGGTTAGAAGAAGAGACCAAAAGAAGAAGCCAACCAAGTTTATGTTCGTCTTGTCTATGTGTTGTCCACGTGTTAGTCAATGTATTGTTATAATATTTGCAATATATGTTTATGTGTTATATGTTAATAAAGAATATAATAGGTAGGGACCCCCCAAGCAAGTAAGTTCTATTAAGGGAACTTAGACCAGAACATCATTCTGGACGCCTGGTCCGAAGTCCGTCCCGCGACACCTGATGTATCTGACAGAAGGAACATAGGAGCTTCTTGGAATGCCGGAACTCCGGCAATCCAAGAATCTCTAGGGACACGCCTGCCCCAAGGGACTCGGCTTGTGCAAAGGATGCAAAGAGGCGAGGTGGTAAGGTGTGACCATAAAATGAGAGAAAAAAAATGAAAAATCCTTTTTTACTGTTATTTTAAAATAAATAATGTACTTACATCTTTTTGTACTCCTCATTTCAGAAAACTACAGAACTACACATTATTTATTTGAATGTGAATCCTCTGTGTGCAAAATAACATGATTTGAATTCTTTACTTTAATGTGTTAAGATTTAATGTAATAACAATCTTTAAATTACGTATCATTTAGTAATGAGTTATCATGGACATGTCAGAGTAAGCAACAATAGGAAAAAGGTGGAAATTAATACCAGAAGTAGCATCAAAAGGTATAAACAAGAAAAAGGAAATATGATTAACACGAGGTAGGTCTCTCCAGAATGGCCAAACCTGTAGCCACCAGTTGAGACATGACTTCTTGAGGAAAATTATATCATCAATAATATTTCTTCTCTTTCCTAATATGTTTAACATCAAAACTTGCATTTCCACTTAAGGAAATGACATACTCACTTTAAAAAAAAATGTAACTTTTAGTTAGTTTGTCTTCAAAATAGTGACTTTTAATCACCTCGCTCACAAATAGTAACAAATAGTTGAAATAGTGACTTGCGAGCCCTGTGACCCCTGTGTTTCTTTCCTTTTAAATAAACCAGGAAAACGACGACGTCAAAGTACATGTTTGGCACTTGCAATACATTCAATGATTACTGTTCACCCCCATGCGACACGTTAAAGAAACCATGTACTTTACAAGCAAATCTTTTATTTTTCTTGTATCTCTTAACAACCTACTAGGACTATGAAGGTGCTTTTGACCTGCTTTCGTAAAAAGTAAAAGCATTTTTTATTAACCGTACAAAGCAATACCCAAAGATGCGCATAACAACATAGCATGTTCCTTAAATAACAATAATAATAATAATAAAAGCGTTTCGCAAACAGACGATTTCCTGTGGAAACCATGCATGGGGTATAACCTGTTTTGTGCAAAAGTAAAGGCTTTTCAAGAAAAAGCTTTTACCTATGAAAATCATCGCGCGAACATGTATTTTACATTTCAGAAAATCTAAAGGCGTTTGTTTCTCAAGCAAAGGGTTTTGAGAACAAAGCTATACACAAATGTGTTGGTGGAAGATTGAAGCTGTTGTTGAGAAGTGTAGCAAGGTATAATGTTCGACGGTTACGATGGGCTGCTCAATAAAGTGCGCGGATCTCTCTGATCTTGTGACGGCGCCATACTAGTCTTTGATACCATTTCACATGAACTTTGGCACTTTGCCGAACCGATAAAAACATATCTGCAATCCCCATATTCTTATCGGGAGCCGTCATTTTACAAGAAATACTTTTCTTTAAAAGTTTTACCTTGTATACAGGAGTTACACAAGCAAGTTTTTGAATAAAAACTGTTCCGATGTAATACAAAGTTCCAATATCAGATAATCCTCTACGTTGCCTGTGTTGCCTCGTTTGTTTTTCTTCCCTGGGACAATAAGCTAAACAGTTATAAAAAAAAATATTTACATATGTGAAAATAGCTGGGTATGATAGGACCAGAATATTTTTATTCTGGCTACAAAGTGATATTTTTCTTGATCTTCATCCCAATGGGGTCTACCACCGCCTATGTGGGATGATTATCTCTTTCAGCTGTTGAGTTTTAACTCATTTTCTGTTAAATTGTAAAGGCCTTCTGACTTTAACCTTGTTATATTAAAGATCATATATATCTTTAATTTTTATACTGGTCTTTTAGTCCAGTACTTTATGTTTCTGAAGACCTTTTACATCTTCAGTTTTTATATTGTTTTATTTTCTTAATAGCTATTTTTAGACGTGACAAAGATAAGAGGTTTCCCCGTATCGGGACGGGCGTAAGCCAAAGTGCTAATACCACCCATAAAATTCATTTTATCTTATCTTACGAAATTTGATATGTACGTCAACAAACATATGGATGGATATACGGATGACTGGTGATATGGATGATTAATTAGTGCACAACTATAACTTATTTATTTATTTATTGAACACAACAGGTTGGATACCTAGTTGAGGTGTTCAACATACATATCATATTTTACACACACACTAACTAACTAACTAACTAACTCTATGGCTTATGGAACTCGCAAGTTCATCGCCGCAGTAACAAACGTTCGCCATTGGATTCTATCCTGGGCAGTATCAAGCCAGTTTTCATCACGAACACCTACTTCTCGAAGATCTCTTCTAATATTGTCCTCCCAACGACGTCTCGGTCTTCCCAATGGCCTCTTTCCATCGGGCCTTCCAACCAGGATAGAATATAATCTTCGTTTTTCTCCCATCCGAGCTACATGCCCTGCCCATCTTAGTCGTCTCGATTTCATTATTTTTACAACATCTGGTGAATCGTACAGTCCGTGGAGTTCTTCATTATGCAGTCTCCTCCACTCTCCAGTCATCTCGTCTCCTCCACTCTCACTACACACACACATATTTATATATTTGGAGATTCATAGTGATAAATTCTGTCAAAACAATTCATTACCTTATATACGAATGAAACTTACTTATTTTTATATTAAATATATCTATATCAGGACACGTTTTAAGAATACAATTATATAAAAAGCACATTCTCCTAATAGGCGATATATCTAATACATTCGTTCTTTGGGCCGGGAGATGGAAAACTGCATCATGAGGTCGAGTAACTCTGTGCGGGACGTGCAATCCTATTTCTGACAATAAGCTTTCCGAGTTAATATTGCTATGTAGTAGTCTGTGTAGGAAAGATAATAGAAAATTAACTCTTCTGTTTTCCAGAGATTGTAATGTGTATTTGTTGGCTAGGTCCAAGTACTTCTCGAACTTAGGATATATTCCTGTTTCTTTGTAAGTCAGAAAGCGAACAAATTTAGACTGTATAATTTCTATTTGGCGAATATTCTTCTTTGTATTAGGATGCCATACTACCGCAGCATATTCTAACTTTGACCGAACATACGCTGTATATAAAATTTTTAGAACATTAATATTTGAAAAATCGCTTCCTAATCTCATTACAAACCCGAGGTTCCTGTGATCTTCACTGATAATACGCTTAATGTGCGTATCAAACGAAAGGTTGGGCTTTAATGTCACACCAAGATCCGTAATAGAATCTACTCGGACCAATGGTGAATCATTAATATTGTAATCGAATTTCAAATAGTTCCTCTTTTTTGTATAAGACATTACAGTACATTTTGTAATGTTTAATAACAACACGTTTGTTTTGCACCAATTGGAGACTGCAATGATGTCGTTTTGTAAGGCTACAGCATCCGATTCGGAAGAAATACTGCGATAGATTTTTAAATCATCTGCATACAGAAGTTTGTTAGAAGATGTTATTATAGTAGGCAGGTCATTTGCATATAACAAAAACAAAAGAGGTCCAAGGTTCGATCCCTGTGGTACCCCAGATCCTACGACATATTCCTCGGTTATAATATTTTTGTAACGCACACGGTGTTTACGATGACACAAATAAGACGCTACTAACTGACGAAGTTTCTCTGAAAAGTTGAAAGTTACAAGCTTGCTAAGAAGGCTATCGTGATTAATGACATCAAAGGCTTTTGAAAAGTCGGTATAAATTACATCTACTTGACCTTTATTATCTATTTGTGTAGCTAAAAATCAACAAGGTTAGTTGCAGTCGATTTCTTTGGCAAGAAGCCATGTTGGAAGGGAGAAATAGTTGGACGAACGTGTGTATATATTTGTTCATGTATAATAATTTCGAATACTTTGGCTGGTGCAGATATTATGGCTATTGGGCGATAATTTTTAGGATCATTACTCGTGCCAGCACTTTTTGGTATGGGGCAAATATCGGCAAGTTTCCATTTGGTAGGAAAAATCACAGGTAGCTATTGATTTGTTGAAAATTGCTTGTAGCGGATATTTCAGTATTTCAATACAGCCTTTGACAACATAGGGCGGTACTTTGTCAGGACCAAAAGATGACCAAGGTTTCAGTTTCTTTATAGCATTTTCAACGTCTCTCAGTTCGATGTGTTCCAGTGATAATTGGTCTAAGATTTCGGAGCTACTGTGTTGCGTTAGAGTATCAAGATTATATGTTGACACATTGTGTATCACTTGAAAGTTTTTCATGAATGCATTCGCAATAGCTGTTTCATCACTTACGGACTGCCCCTCGTAATTAGGTACGTTGCATTCCGACTTCCTTCTTTTATTTTTTACATATGACCAAAAGCTTTTGGGATCAGTTAGAATGTTAGTCTCGCAATTATGCAGATATATTTTATAAGCATTAGATATTTCTCTTTTGGAAAGAGCACGTAATTCTCTGAATTTATTATAATGATAACTAACATCGCCGATTACTTGCTTCCATTTTCTACGATAGTATGTCTTTCTCGTGACGAGTTTGATTATGTAATTTGAAAACCAGAGAGGGTACTTCAGTTTAGATCTTTTACGTGGTACACATTTATCGAAAATGGCATATAGTATATTATAGAAAGAATCGACAGCTTCGTCGACAGTTAAGCTATCAGATACACTCTCCCAATTTGCTGATGCAATGTCACGATATAATTGCTCGTAATTGGCTTTGGAAAAGTTGTAATCTATTGTTTGTTGTTTAATTGTATTTTTATAACTTAAATGTTTTATACTAGTATTAAATATATGCAATGTAAAACGTGATTCGAAGTAGCGAAAACAGTGCAATGCATAAAGAATAAAGTTTGAGGATATGATAAAACTAGGTAAATTTTCTAATAATTTATTACTAACTTATATTTATGACGACTAAGATAATAAAAGCAGTGATATAAAGTTTTACTTTATAATCTATAATCAATAGATGGCACGGCACTATATTACGTTTTCCGCTCCAGTTACTGTTTAGATTTTTTGAACGATGGATAAAAAATAAATCTACACAAATCTGTCTCAGTTACTATAAAGTATCGTACATTTAAAATTTAAATTATTTAACTTTTTTGACTGCATTAATTCAGTTAATTTTATTCCAATCTGTATTTTAAATGCTGAGTTAGAACAGCAAAAATGTAGAAAAAGAATAATGTATTAAAAATATTACTCACAAATAAATGATTAAGGTAGTTTACGGACTCTTTGACTTATAGAAATAAATATACTCTTAATAGGTTAAGACACTGGTTTTTAGGTTTCAGCAGCAAGAAATAAACTCACTGTTATTTAAACTTTTTACCTGTTTAACGTTCGTGGTGTAGCCTCCAATCCTTTGATGTACAAACCCTAATACCTTGACGTTTCGTAGGCTATATCCATCTACATTTTCTAGAGCAATGAACGTGTAGGAAAACTTTACAAAAATATAGTATAACATAAAGTAATAAATAAGAAATAAAGAAAGCACAAGAAAAAAGTTAAAACACCCCTAACTCTACTACATTATAGACTAATTCACAACTGTCTTGTCACTATTGGCATAACCTTACTCTAAAAACTACCTATTTACATTGCATTCCTACCGTGATATGACAGCAGTAACAGCTGTTAAATTTGTACGCCTGGGACTGCTTTCAAGTTTTTACCTAAACCGGAGAAACATAATTTGGCGGTTTTGCTTCCCAATCTCCAGAAAAGGTCGCAACATACAACAGAATGTGTTCAAAATAATACTTGTCCGAGGTATTTTTAGGAAACCTACAGCCATATTCAAGACTGATTCAGGAAAACAACAAGTACGCATCCACATAACAGAATGTAGTGGCTTTTTATTTTTGATGCTACAGAAAATATAGCAAGAACAAAAAATCTTTGATATTAACCACTGTTCGAAGTGGAAAAGAAACAGAGACGGTATGTTTTCCTAATATTTAGCTATACAAATCAGAAAGTGATATAAGAACATGCTTACCGTGTGTTTCAGTAACGGTATGCGTTTACCTCTCAAAAACCAGAGTGCATACCGCCTCACTTCGATCACTGATATTAACGCTGAACAATTTTCGTCTCTACCATATTTTCGTTATCGTTCACCGTTTCCAGTTATGGGAGAAAAACTGGCTATTGACCACAATTTTCCACGATGGCGCCGACATATTTGGGATATAAGTTGTGTCTCGGTGGTATTTTGTGTCCCACATACCTGTTCACATGTATAACAGATTTTATGCTGGTAGTCAGAATTGAAATATCTCTTCGCTATTTTAGTCACGACGCACTAAAATGTTTGAAGACAGGGTAGAATTTTGTAAACGAGTCACGTACCTGTGTACTTGTCTTCTTATTCGACAGCATATTTTCAATATTCTTCCCCATTTCTTCAATATCAGAACTGTCTTCTTCAGAACTTTCTGCTTCATCAGTTGACAATACTTCATTGGATGAGAGAACTCGATTTTGCAATTCGAAGATTCTTTGACATTCTTCTTTATACCTAAAATTGCAAACACGGAATATTTAGAATATAACCACTGAAATGTTAAGTTTTTCAAATGCACAACTAAACAAAGTAACAGTCATGTCATACAGTATAGTAATAATTCCAAATATCAGCAATATATTAAATAAAAAATAGCTGTAGACTAATTAGAAAGGACAATCCTACATTCATATGCAGAGACTGGAAAATCGAAATACAGTCGAGACCCGGTATTCCGTTCCGTTGCAAAATTTTCAGATGAATTAAGTCAACTAGTTGTGCACCATCTATTATGTATTAACAAATGTTCAGCAGCAACACAGTCGACAGCGGACGGGGCACGACTGTAAAAAGAACCATGAATATTTTACTAATAATCTGTAGGATAAGAAAACAGTAGATAACAATTTTCAATGAAATTAATTCAATAGTATATATAACTCGCGTTTACAATTTTATCATTTATGTGAAACAACCTTTACAATGCCGTAAGGCTACAAACCGTTACGTCTTAAAGTTTGAGACAGACATGGGAAAAGGAATGGGGAAGGTACCTAATGAGACTGATGAAACCCCTGGAGAAACTTGTTAGAATGGCCGGTGTGAGTGGGGCTCTTCTACATCTATACTACACAAGAATAATCTCCTAGAACAGGAGTGAATCTTTCACCATTCAAGATGCTTTCATGAAAATTCTGAAATACAGTCTCAACATCTTTTTCCTTAAATAAACACTAGCTGCAAGTTAAAAGGAAGATTTCTAAGTTCTTTTTCATTAAGAGGGCTGGCTCCACGCCCCAACCCCCCATTTTTAACATTTTTCAAAATATTTCAAAACTAAGAGTACAATGGACATCGATCTCGAAATACTGTCGATTGACGAGTGCTGAAGACTTCAATTAATGACGTCATAATCTTTCAAAACGCATCACTCATCAATAGATAAGATCTCGAGATCGCGGTCCATTGTATTTCATTGTAAGTCCTAGTTCACTTACGTTTTTGAAAGATTTTGAAAAATGTTAAAAATTTGGGGATGGGGTGGAGCGAGGAGTCCTCATAAGCAATAGAATAGGCAACACAAGTATGTTAGCCAGAGAAATATGTTATCCACAAAAAAAAATATATATCTTTTCTTCTAATTCTGTGCAAACATCGACACAAAGATATTACTTCAGTTAAAATTTACTAGATTATTAGTAACTTTTGTTACAACTAAATATGTGAACCTTAATCAAAAGAAAATCCCTAGTCCTAATCCTAAAATATATTACTACAGTTAAGCGTAGCGTTCAAACGTATCAAAAGCGTATGATATTAGCATTTTCTTATTTGCAGTGCATTTGATATGAGTTGTTGGGAAATTGCAAAAAATGGAGAGAATTTAATTTTATTATTTGCATGATTGTTATTACATTTCGTTTACTGTTTGATGCAGATTTAAGAAGTATCCTACCTTCAGCGTTTATGGATTCTACTTTTGCTAATATCAAAAATGGCACATTTTAAACAATTACAATTTTAACAAACACTAAAATTTCGTAAATACGTTTATAAGGTTTTGAAGGAAAGGAAAGGAAAAAAAAGAAGAAAAAAAAACCCTAAAAATTAACAATTACAATACAAAACACTAAAGTTTTCTAAATACATTTATAAAGTTTCAAAAATATAAAAATTAACTATTACAATAAAAAATATTAATTTTTTTAAATATCAATACATTTATAAAAGTTTTTTAAAAGTCTAAAAATTACAATTACAGTACAAGACACAAAGCACACTTATATTACATATGGACATATTAAGAATATTACTTTAATTAACAATTAATTACAATTACAAATACAAATAGCATACAAACAAAAGAGCAAGAGAAGCAACGAGAGGAGAACGGTAACGGAAATTTAATAATTTTTAACAGGATGTTATTACAAATTGGCTATGATTATTTCTCACGGCCTATTTAATTCTCTCCAATAGTATATTTTCAGGACACTTGAAATTGTATATATGTTATATGTTTTTGATCTAATTTATTTAGGAAGAGTGTTCCAAATTAAGGTAGCTCTGTAGCTGATACTGCGAAGACCGTAGTTAAGGCGGGGTCGGGGAAGTGCTAATTTTTTATCTGTTGTTACCCTTGTCGATCTGTCATGCAAGGTGGGTGAAACGTCCACTGTTAGTATATACGAGGTATTTCTCGACACTAAGTTATGCATTAGACAAGCTATTTTAAATTTATACAGATCATAAATCCTTAACATTTCTAGTTCCTTAAATAAGGGAGTTGACTGTTGAGTGAGCAAGATATTCTGCGTTATTTATTAATCTAACGGCTTTCTTTTGTAAAACTGAAAAGACATTTTTTATTATACCCACTGAGATCCGCATACCAGGATTCCACACAGTACGATAAGTATGAGTGTATAAAGGCATAGTAATATATTCTTTTTACATTTTCCGGAAACATCTTGGAAACTTTACGCAATATTCCAACGAGACTGGATATCATTTTAGAGATTTCTGAACAGTGTTTGTTCCCCGAAAAGAATTCGTCAAACCACACACCGAGATATTTTATGCTGTTCACAACACCTATCTTATCCGCACCGATTCTAATGGGATATTCCACTATTTTCCTTCTTCTGTTTGTTCCTGAAAAAGATGCACTTTGTTTTATCGATATTTAGTGTTAATTTGTTAGATCGAAACCAGTTGGAGAGATTTTCTAAATCCTTGTTAGTAGCATTTTGTACATTTTTTAATTTTCAACCTTTATTAAAGATCACTGTGTCATCTGCAAATAGGTCATTTGTATCAAATAGGTTTACTATGTTTCAGGTCATTTATATAAAGAAACAACAACGATCCCAAAATAGGACCTTGTGGAATTCCGGGACCCACTGATGATAGGGAAGACTCTGTATTATTTACATACATGTGTTGTTTTCGGTCTTGGAGATAGCTTGTAAATAGTTTATGTGTCGCACCATAACAGTGTAGCTTTTGTAGAAGTATGCTATGGTTTACCGTATCAAATGCCTTGTTCAAGTCAATGAAGATCCCAATCATGTAATTACTTTCGTCAAGCGTTCCGGAAAAAAAATTCGCTAAACTATTTACAGCTAGATGAGTGATTTATTTTTTCTGGAATTCATACTGTTCATGGGTAAATTACTATTTGATTCCTAGATAAGACCTTGTCTGCTTGTCTAGTCAGGTGTACCGTTTCGAAAATTTTACTCAGCACAGTAAGGATAGGATATTGGTCGGTAATTTGCTTTGTCAGTTTTGTTTCCACTTTTATGTATGGGAATCAGTTTAGCAATTTTTAGTGTCTGAGAAGATACCTGCAGTGAATGACAGATTAATTATATGTTTCACAACTGGTGCCAGGACTACAGCCGCACTTTTTATAATTTTGTATTTATTCCGTGATATCTCATACTTGACTTAATTTTCAAGCAGTTAATACTGTTTACTATTTCGGTTTCGTAGACGGGAGTAAGGAATATTGTTGATGGTAATGGTTTTATAGTTTTAGTATGAGTATCGTCCGTGCGACTTTTAATGGCGGCAGCAAGTTTCCTACCAATGTCCGCAAAACAAGTATTAATTTCATTGGCTACTAATATTTTATAATAAATATTATTTTTTAGATTTATCAGTAACACTTATTTACGATATATTCATTCTGCTTTTATTTACGTCAGAATTTATTATTTTCTATTTCAGGTTTGTGTCCGACCTTGCCCGGCATATTTTCCATAATATAGTTGTTTTTCGTATTTTCATATTTAAATTTTTTTTTTAAAGCATATTACGGTACAGTTTGTATTTTTGTTGAAGATTTAAAGTGAAAGAATTTTTACAACTGTTTCTCCAAAGTGTGTCTTTTTTTTTTTTCTTAATTGACTTTAGAATGGAGACGGTAATCCACGTTTTCTTTTCAATTTTGTATTTGCAGTGCAATCTCTTTGACATCAGAGCTTCCTGAACATTGTTTGGAGAATTTGGATCGCTTGTGTACGACACACTGTGCTAAATAATTTCAGTTTCGGCCCAATTTGTGTAATTAATATTTTTTGAAATTTCTGAGTAGTCGTAAACAAGCGTATTGATATATTTTTCTGTACTTTCAATTTTAAAAGCCAGAAACATGTATACTGGATAAAGGTGGTTGTTTTTTGTGGTTATTACCCCAGCATTTATAGCTACGTGTAGAACATTTGTGTCGATGTGATCGATTATGCTACGTGTATTTCCATCTACTCTTGTGGGTACCGTAATGCACATTTTTTGTATTGGTGGAATTTAACATATTTACATAATCTGCGCTTTCTTTTTCATTATTTAAATTAATATTAATATCGCCTGTAAAAATACAATGTTTGCCTTCGTCGTTGATCTTGCACAGAATTTTATCAAGGCAGTTGTTAAATTCATCATATTTTTGTTAGGCGTTCTATATATAACCCTAATTGTAATGTTCTTTGAGTTTTGAATGATTATTTAAATCCAGAGCATTTCACATAGTTCTATGTTTTTCATTTTATTAAGGTTTTCGCGTATACTATAACGTAATAAGTTATAAATTCCAACCCCACCACGTCCTTTGGTAACAATCGCACTTTTATAGTTTCTTATTTTATACTCAAACAATTAACTGTTTAGGTAAGAAGTCTATTGTCAGTTCTATACAAAATGCTCAACAAAGTTTCACTCTGAATCGTATTGAACGTGACTTAGATTTAACCAGGGAAGGGAACAAGCCGGATTTCGTCGTGGATTTAGTACAATGGACCACATACAAGCATTGAATGAGGTTATGGAAAGAACTAATGAATATGAACTTCCACTATGTCTGGGATCGATAAATTTTGAAAAAAAGCTTTCGATTCGGTATTCTTGGCAGCAATATTTAAATCACTTGAGCATCAAGGCATCGAAAATGTATACATCAAAATACTACACAATATTTAATCGACTACTACATCTGCCATTATACTACATCAAGAGAGTGAAAAATTTGAAGTTGGAAAAGGGATAAGGCAAAGAGATTAAATTTCTCCAAAACTATCCAGTGGTCCTGGAGGTAATGTTCCAAACTTTAAAATGGGATGAAGTTGGAAATCAATGGCGATTACCGTAATCACCTACGATTCACTGATGATATAATCCTGTTTGCTTCAAGTGTAGAAGAACTACAAACCACAATGGAAGAGCTCGGTAATGAGAGTTCGAAAACATGGCTTAACATGAATTTAAGTAAAACAAAAGTAATGTACAATAAACATACTGAAAAGAAGGAAATAAAGATTCACGGAGAGACAATAGACATAGTTGATGAGTATCTTTACCTAGGGTAGCTCAAAACATCGAATGCCAAGTTGACGCAAGAAATCAACAGAAGATGTAAAAGAGCTCGTTTGGAAGACTATACTTTATTTCAAAAGCAAACAACTAATGTGTCTGAAGCGTAAAGCAATGTGTCTTACCTGTAATGATGTACGGCTGTGAAATTTGGACACTGAATGTGCAAACGACTCAAAGATTAAGAGTCACACAAAGAGCAATGGAGAGATGAATGCTACGAATAACTAGGAGAAGCAGGAAGACAAATTAATGGATTCGCGCACGAAGGTAAAGGATGTAATCAAAACTGCAAAGAAGATCAAGTGGAGATAGGCCGGTCACATAGGTAGACGAACAGATGGAAGATGGACGACAAATGTACTGAGACGACGGTCAAATGCAAGATAGGTAGATGATATCAAGCGTTTTTCAGGAGTTACATGGAAGAGGATAGCAGCAGACCGATATATGTGAGAGAAAAGAGGGAGACCTTTATCCAGCAGTGGACAGAAAACGGCTGAAAATAAATGAATAGTCACACAGCTTGGAAAACAAAAAATCCAAGTTAACGGGATTTCTGTGCGTCAGCCGTGCTTCCGATTAAGACTACCCTAACATCAGACTTTTCCTTCGTAAATTGTCACGTTTGCGTCTGTCCACACGTATGGCCAATCTAGCCTCCATGTTTTTGGTTCCCGCCATACCCAGCAGGCGCTTTCGTGCCGCCGTCAGGCGTACATTGACATAGATGGGGAGGAAGTGGGTGAAACCAATATTTTGCGTAATAAGATTTCGGGTGTTCCTGTTCTTCTCTTTCACGGCTCACATGAGCACATCGCGCTTTCTTCTGTTTAAGAACTACACTATAATGTTCTTTTCCTTCGGCTTAGAAGGAACCGGAACCCATTGAACAGCATGCGTTTCCTCTAAAATGTCGAGTTCAACTCCAATAACTGAAGCTATTGTAAACAGAATAACTTCAGTGTCAGCATCTTTTTTCAAATGGAACATTCTTAATTTCAATGTTCTCACTGCGGCTATATTGTTCTATTTTATCTAATTTTAATTCTAAACTCACAACTTGAGACTTCAGTTGTTTATTTCCTTCCACTACTTTCACATTTAATTTTTCTATTAACTTAAGTTTATCATAGATTTCGTCGGCTCATGAAGATGACACTTCTTTGCAGAAATCGAAGGGCTGATAATAGTTCCGCTACAGGTGATTTGTCACTCAACTCGTCCAGCTCGTCACTTGTAGTCACATGTACTTCACTTACTCTGTCGTCACACACTACGTCACCGTCATCCTCGTTGTCATTGTGACTTTTAGTGGGTGGATTCTCATAGTTGTCTCCTTTCCGGTCGTTGAACTTAGCTCATGCGCCTTGCACTCTTGATTCACTCACATTTGTATTTTTTTTTTCATACTTATTACACTTTCACTTATGTTTTGTGGTCACAGGCACACAGGCATCTTTTGAAACTTGCGGAAGATACTCCCACACACTATATGCAAAATGACTTCCGGCAATTGGAATTGCACCGCAAAATAAACTCTTTTACGGAGAGGCCTTTGACACGGTTTACACTGTACAGCCGTATTGCCTCTCTCTCAAAGACCAGACAGTAAATTACAGTCAAAGCAAAAAATTAATCAGTGACGGATGATGTATCTTGGCGATCATTTTTCCGTAAGATCCTTCCCCTTGTTACCATACCAATATTCACCTCGTGAAACTGCAAAAATCTCGGTCTGTATGGCCAGCACCAGAACTCGAATCTGCTTTAGGGCTTATCAAAAGTCCGTGGTCGTAACTACTAGATCATGCAGCCTGGCTATGAAAGCGAATATCGTGCAGTCATTAATGATGGAGAGCTTCTGTGTCAAAAATTACTAGCAATATTTTTGATACGTTAGAAGACTCTGTTTTATATTACTACATATTTAAGAACTTGTACAGTAACTAAAAACTGAAGAAAAACTCAAGTGCAGAAGCTATCCGTTCTAGTCCCCGAACAACACTTTCACTGAAGACAACGTGGAGAAAATCGATAACAATGAAGACATAATTCGCAAGGCAGGTCACAACGATATTAATTATAATGACTGTTTTGAGAAAGAGAAAATTATTAGTAAAGTATATTCCTGCATGCTGACTGCGGACCGAAAGACACAAAGCGGACGGCGAATTCACTACAAGTTTCAACAAGAATTGAACGGAAATCTGATAATCTCAATACATAATCTGCGATTACAGATAACTCGTAGGTATGCTGCATGATCCTGAGTCGAATGAATAATCCTGTCAGTAAGTCAATTACTCTCTTCGCTCTCAGAATCTCATGTTCAATCAAGCGCTAGCAAGTTTACGAAGTACATCTTTTGATTTGCTACAGAGAGGAGAGACTAAAGCATCACATGAATACTATGTAGAAACTTAATTCAAAAGTACAGTGAAGCAAATCAAGAGGACAGGTAGAAAACTTTGGTAAACTTTATTTCATATGGGTCAGTCTAGTAATTGTTGACCGTCACGTTCTAGGTAAAAGATAGACATGCCCCTGCCGGGACTCTAACCCGGGACCTTCAAGTCGCTGCTATAACGCCTTAGACCGCACGGCTACCCGGTCGGCACCAGAGGGCAGGTGTGGAAAAATTAGTCAGAGAGTACTGTTTCACTAAGATAATGCTTCTGTACGCAGATTGTTTGTTTTCGTGGCTGAGGCTGGTCCGAATTATTTACTATATATATATATATAAATAAATAAATCACAGCCATATTCAATCCACTAGTGGATGAGGCCTCTCCCCGAAGGGAGGAGTTGGTCTACTGCTCCCACGCTGACCAGACGGGTTGGGAGAGGAGAGCCGAAGCTCTCACTGTGATCGCCACTGTCTTTTATTCACAGCAGCTCCCCAATTGTCCTCACGATGCTGGGTCAACACCGAAATATTTGAGCCCCCATCGGGAATCGAACCCGGGACCGCTCGCATTGAAGTCGAGCGCGCTACCGACTAGGCTACGCAGGAGCTCATATATATATATATATATATATATATATATAACTAGTACAAAGGAAAGCCGGGAAGGCAATTTAAGGTAAATTTAAGACAAATGAAGGAGAAAAAAGGATTACTTACAGCTTACTAACGCATTAGATCACACATACTCACATGTACACACAAAAAAAGTAACTATATTTCGTGTATTCACACTTTTTCAAGTAGAGAGGAAGAGAGCGAAGTTCACGTTCACAAAGTATAAGTTTGAAGAGACAGTGGCGACACGTAGCGGACAAAAAATCAAAACTGGACCAAAACTAAACCAATTCCGTGTTGTCCAATTCACCTGGTCCATTTCCGACAAAAGAGTCACATTTCTTGAAGTGGACATCACCTTAGAAAACAACACTCTGACCACTTCCGTTCACATAAAACCCACCAACCATATGCAGTATTTACCCTACTCAAGTTCCCATCCTTGCCACACTAAGAAAGCGATTCCTTTCTCCCTTGCCCTCAGATGACAACGCCTGAATTCCAACGCCTACAGCTGAAATTTACAAAAACGCCTCCAGGAGGCTCTAGTCAACCGAGGCTACCCTTCTAACCTTGTAACCAAAAAGATCCGCCGTGCATCCTCACTCACTTAACCCACTCAAAAATCCAACCCACCGGCTCTAATCACCGAGTTTCATCCTAAACTAACCAAGGTCAAATAAATCCTACACTCTAATTTCCACATTCTCCAATCTGATTCAGACACAAGATCAATATTCCTCACCAAACCTAGATTAGTTTTTCAACATCCACTTAATCTTTGAAACATCTTAGTCCGTCCCTCCTTGCCACCACACCAAACCGGCGCACAGACATGCCAGAGATCCAGATGTAAGGTCTGCTCCATTTTCATCACTTCTCCCACAATCACTATCAATCCTGCTAATGGTCGGTACACACTCAATCCCAAGGGTACATGCCACACCCTAATGTTATATACATCCTAACCTGCAAGTTCTGTGATGCCTTTTATGTGGGGAAAACAAGTTGTGCTCTCTTAACATTCGAATCAATAACCATCGTCACTTCTGTACTATCAACAAACCGGATAGTCATAATCCACATTTTACCCTCTACGACCACCACCTCAACACGCCGTCTGTGGGAGAATGCCTTTATTCATGGTTTGAGTGCGAAAATAAAACCTGCCTTAACGTTCAATAACTCTAGCTCCCCTTTTCCTCTGCATTTTCAACACATTTTTATCCACAATCCCACCATGTACTTATACGCTATACAGTTATTACTTCAAGTTCCGGAAATCTAAGTGCTACAGCAGTCAGTTGTTCCCCAGTTTTGATGCTTTGTCCGCTACGTGTCGCCACTGTCTCTTCCAACTTGTATTTTGTGAACACGTGAACTTCGCTCTCTTCCTCTATACTTGAAGACGTGTAATACACGAAATATAGTGACTTTTTATATGTGAAAATGTGCAATCTAATACGAAACTATAATCTGTAAATATTATCCTTTTATTTCCTTCAATTGTCTTAAATTTACGTTATATATAATAAATTTCTCCGTTCTAAACAGAGAATAATCACTTACCGTGAGAATATCTTAACAATGAGTAACGTAGAACAGATGGTAGAATTGTTATAATCTCACTGCGACGTGAAAAGGCGCTTGTTGTACATTTTGGTAATGCGTTCTTTCCTTTACAGGGAAGTGATAGAACCTAATAACTACTTTTGTACCTCAAGGATTTTACTATTAAATACTAGGATTTTAAGGACCTGGGTTTTATTGACGTTCTAATGGGGCTTCTAGGAAGGAACCTACTCCGACTGAAAATTAGCTGAAGTTAAATAACACCAATGCGTGAATACAGACTAATATTGAAAACTAGAATACAAGGCGACGGACGTAGTGAGCATCAGAGTAATCGACGTATAATACATAAAGAACCAAATGACAGTACGTTGGAGCTGCGGCGATGAACCTGGCTTTCAGCTGAGAAGATGGATCTCGGGTAAACACCTCAGGCTGTCTTCTTTCTGCAAGTGGCCTCTGGATACAAGGCTGGCGGTCTTCTTCCAAGTTCTTGGTTGTTCGGTAACTTTAGAGCGGGGTTCGGATCCCAGATCCGAACTTAATGGAGACGGTAGGTTTGGTATACCAACTGCCTAGACTTCCAAAAATGTCCAGGTTTTATGCAAAACCCATCCACTTTCTTCTCGATATCAACCAATCACGGAAGTCCCTGTTCCCGCCTCTTAACACAGTCTTGCCTCCTCATAGCCAATCAAAACCTGGCTGATCCTTTGGTTTTGGTAATCTGCAACTGCCGCGTAAGATGATCTCATGACGTATGTAAGATTAAACTTCGGATATGCTTATTCACTGTCTGGGAAATTGGATACTCATTCAGTAAACTGAAACTCACTGGCTGGGAATTTTCTGTCACTTCTCTCCTCACATGCTTGTCCTTGACAGAGAACCGATGTTAATTTTATTTCTTAGCTATTCTTGTTTTTAAAACACACCGAGATGAAATAATAATCTGAATGTTTTTAACGAGACACTTTTTCACTTCTTCGTTTGTTTCCATACGAAATTGGGTTCTTTAGTATTTTAAAGCTTTTCTCTATTTACATTTACCTTTTAGCATTAGGTGTTTTTTACCATTCAACAATATATATATATATATATATATATATATAATATTCAAACGTTTTTTATTCACTGCTGGATGAAGGCCTCCCCCTTTTCTTTCCACATATCTCGGTCTGCTGCTATCCTCATCCATGTAGCTCCTGAAAAACGCTTGATTTCATCAACCCATCTTGTATTTGGACGTCGTCTCGGTCGTTTCGTTTCTGTAGGAATCCAATGTAGTACATTTTTCGTCCACCTTCCATCTGTTCGTCGAGCTATGTGACCGGCAAATTTCCACTTCATCTTCTTCGCAGTCTTGATTACATCCTCTATCCTTGTTTGTGCGCAAATCAATTCATTTGTCTTCCTGTCCCTCCTGGTTATTCCTATCATGCATCTCTAAATTGGTCTTTGTGTGATTCTCAATCTTTGAGTCGTTTGCGCATTCAATACCCAAGTTTCACAGTCGTACATCATCACAGGTAAGACACACTGATTATAAGCTTTACGCTTCAGACACATTGGTAGTTTGCTTTTGAAAATAAAGTGTAGTCTTCCAAACGAACTCCACGCCATTTTACATCTTCTATTTATTTCATCAGTCAACTTGGCATTCGATGTTTTGAGCAGGCCTAGGTAAACATACTCATCAACTGTGCCTATTGTCTCTCCGTTAATCTTTATTTCCTTTTTTGCAGCACGTTGATTGTTTTACTTAAATTCATTTTAAGGCCTATTTTCGAACTCTTATTATTCAGTTCGTCCATTCTGTTTTGTAGTTCTTCCATATTTGAAGCAAACAGGACTATATCATCAACGAACCGTAGGTGATGAAGATATTCACAATTTATTTTAATTCCAACTTCATCCCAGTTTAAATTTTGGAACACTCTCTCCAGGACCGCAGTAAATAGTTTCGGGGAAATTGAATCTCCTTGCCTTACCCCTTTCCAACTTTAAATTTTTCACTTTCTTGATGTAGTCTAATGACAGAAGTGGCAGTCGAATAAATGTTTCGCAGTAGCTTCATGTATGCATTTTCGATGCCTTGATGTTCAAGTGATTTAAGTACTGCTGACAAGGAGACAGAATCGAAAGCTTTTTCGAAATCTACGAATCCCAAACATAGTGGAAGTTCATATTCATTAGTCCTTTCCATAACTTCATTCAATGTCTGTATGTAATCCATTGTGTTAAATCCACGACGAAATCCGGCTTGTCCCCTTCCATGGTTAAATTCCAAGTCCCGTTCAATGCGATTCAAAATAACTTTGGTGAACATTTTGGATAGAACTGACCGTAAACTAATTGGTATGTAGTTTTCCACGCGTTCTTTGTCCCCTTTCGTGTGCAACAAAACTATAACAGCATTATTCAAACTTCTGGGTATTTCTCTCTTCCTCAGGCACATTGAGAATAATTTCGCAGTTCCTCTTCCATCTTTTCACCTCCGCATATAAACATCTCTGCTGTGAGTCCATCTTCTCCTTGCGATTTTCCGTTCTTCATCTCTCCAAGTACTTTATCCACTTCTTCTTTCATTACATCTGGGACATCTACATCATTTTCTTCTGAGCCTTCAGTTCCTAGTTCTTCTTCGTAGTAGTACAATTCTCTGTAGAAATTTTCAAATATTTTTATAAATTCTTCCTTATTTCGTGTTACGGTCCCATCTGGTCTCTTAACTGCAATTATTTGCTTTTTCCCTATCATGAGCTGCTGTTTGGTTTCCTTCAGGCTCTTGTTTTCCTCGATTGTATTTCCAACAAGATTTTCGTTATATCTTCGTACATCCTCTCTTATTTTCTTCCTTACTGTTTTATTTAGTCCAATGTATTCATACCTTTTTATGTAATTTTCCTCTTCTCTCATTTCCCTTCTTTTCTTGATCAAGAGTTTAGTTTCTTCTGAGATTTTGCTCTCTCTTTTCTTTCTGGTGCCTGCTATTTCCTTGGCTGCCTGCTCTCTCTCTTATCATCTCGGTCAGTATTTTATTTCTGCTATTGATGTCTTCTTCATCCTCTAGCTCTTCCAAGGCGCTAAATCTGTTGCTTAGTTCTATCTCGAATGTCTCTGTTTTATATATAATAATAAATCACATCCATATTCAATCCACTAGTGGATGGCCTCTCCCCGAAGGGAGGAGTTGGGTCTACTGCTCCCTCGCTGACCAGACGGGTTGGGAGAGGAGCGCCGAAGCTCTCACTGTGATCGCCACCGCCTTTTATTCACAGCAACTCCCCAATTGCCCTCATGATGCTGGGTCAACACCGAAATTTTTGAGCCCCCACCGGGAATCGAACCCGGGACCGCTCGCACTAAATTTCAGCGTGCTACCGACTAGTCTATGCAGGAGCTCTGTTATATATATATATATATATATATATATATATATATATATATGTGTGTGTGTGTGTGTGTGTGTGTGTGTGTGTTTGTGCCAGTGCAAGGAAGCTAAAGAAACAAGGTAGGTGAAACGCGCATGCTTGTCTCGCTGGTATGACGTCAGCCGCACTCAAGAGAGCAAGAGGATAGGATAACACATACGAACACAAGCTGCATCCATGCGTTTAACACACAGAAGGGACATAAGGTAATTGGCAAAATGATTTGCAATTACATTTAGTTGTGTCTGGTGTGTCATTAGTTCCAAACTGATATTTAATAAAATTCGGTGGACATGTTATCGCACTAAGGCGTCTGTGCAGAGTGCAGGCACTTGGGAGAGGATAACACAAAACTCTTCTGAAATAATCAAAGCACTTTTTCGATAGTGAACGTACTATAACAGCTTTAGCAATATTATCATTTTCTCAGGTCTTACATGTGACATCAAGAAGTATTTCATGTTGGCTTTTTGAAAACGTTTTGTTAAATATTTCACCAACCTTTTTAAAATTTGATAATTCTTTTTCCAGATAAGATATTTTGTTTTCTTAAGCTAAGGTTTTTTCTCTGCATCTGAAAAGTTACGTTTTTATAAACTATTCTCCGACAGCAATCCTTCAAATTAACCGTCACTTACAATAATTGGATCACTGCTTGTAGCAGCAGAATCGGTTACATTTATAACCAAACTTTGAGGTTTTAAGATATCTGACACAAGTTTCCTCCGACTTCTCTCTTCACATCTTGCGCTACGTGCTTTGTTTCGATCGTCCGTCAACATTCAATGTCTGTAAACAATAACAAATGAGGTTCTGCAGAATATTTTAATTTTAATTTTTTCCTGGGTTAACCAGTGCCGGATCTCGAAATTTTCCTATGGGAAAAACATTAATTTTTTCGTCCTTTCCACCGGTCTTCTGCCGCCCTTTCCATTTTTTTTTCTTTTTTTTTAAGGCAAACAACACGACCCGACGGCCACAACATTGTGTCGCATTACGTAGTGTACTTTTGTTATCATCTGTGTAGCATATCGTGGCATCGCTATTACTAACTCCAGTAAGGCAATAGACCTGTCTATCTGACTTCATAGTTTTGAATTTGGAAAATGAAGGGAGATTGTATGGAATAACATAAAAATGTCTTAGTGCGCCAGAATTGAAATTATGAACACGTTTAGGTCAATTACAATTTAAACTGCAATTTTACTTCCTCATTTTAGGAAGTTTTATTTTTAATCTTTAGCTGTTTGTCGCCCGGGGCGCTTGACCTCTTAGATCCGCCACTGGGGTTAACCGAGCAAATATATGAATTGTCCGGATTGAAAGTGTCGTCCTCCTACACAAATACACCCAACTGCTACGAAGAGTTTTTTTTTCTTTCAGAAACCTATGGTATGTTATTTTATCATGTATCTTACCTCTGTTTTTACAAGCAGCAAGAGCAGTGATTCCGCCAGACCCAGCCATGTGTATACCCTGCAACTTTAAAACTTTTGTGGGAAAATCGACAGAAAAAAATAGATACAAAACTTAACTTACACCCTCCCAATTTTGACCTTACTTACACCCCCCTTAACTGAAAATTCTGGCTGAAACCCTGATGGCATGTTGTAAATGTAATTTCAGAAATACAAAATACACTAGATCTAACACAAACACACACGAAAGGATAAAACAAAACCACACTCTGATATATCACACAACACGCATTCGCAAGCCCGCGCTCCGTATTTTAATTCTCGCGCGCCTCGAGTCTTGTCGGCTAATGACGTCACTTGCTACTGCGCATATCCCAGTGGCACCTACCTTGTTTCTTTAGCTTCCTTGTGCTAATGTATATACCAATGAATAAGAATGCAAGTTTTTTCTTGGGATTGATGCATCCCGCTATACCTTAAGAACATTTTGGTTGTATAACAACCAGGCGTAAAACTTGAAAATTTGAAGAAACATTGAGCATCCTGAAATCATTTGAAACTTCTGAGAAAACGGTTGAGTGTTTCTATGAGCGAAAACGGAACGTAAATCAGTAAAATATTGTAGAAGTTATTAAAAAAAGTAGCGAAGAAAGTGGCAGAAATTAAAATGTTGGTTGCACGTTCGGAAGGTGCCGGTTGCATAAGAGTCAAGGCGTGAATAAAAAAAAATACAAATAGCTGGAATATTGTTATGTGATTTGTGCTCGCGAGAACATTTGTAAACTATCGCCATGAGTCTCCGCGATTCAGTGTCGCGTAAAGACTCGTTTATGAGCAAGAAATGTAGTTCTGGTAGCGACAGTGACGATATTTTCAAGTTGAGAGAAACAAGGAGAAAGAAGAAGAGAGTTCGCAGTGATGGTAGCAATGAAGGAGAAGCGAAGCAATCTAAGAAGACCAAGGAGGATGAAAAAGTGAAAAAAAAAGAAGTTAACGTCATGTCGGATGATGCAACCGCAGTGAAATCTCAGGAAGGGCAAATGTTGCAGTTTGGGATGATGCCGGTTACACAAATATTTGATAAGGGCGACCCAATGGCAAATCCAACGAACAAATATGATGAGGATGTAAAATTTCTGGAAAATCACTTTGACGCATCGAAAATAGGTGCGAACAAGATGAAATCTTTGGAAAATCTTGTTAGCTCGGCTATAACGGTCTCTAAACTATAAGGAGGTACATATGAACTTAGGAAACAGATTTAAGACCAAATAGAGGAAAATCGTCAATTAAGGGTGGGTAGAGACCCTACAACTGCTCTGGTGCCAAACCAACAGCAACTACAACTACAACTACAACTAGAAATCGCAAGGCTTGAAGGAGAGAAAGAATTCCTAGCAAAAGACAGAAGAGAACTGGAAAAAGAAAATGAAAACCTTAAAATGGAAGTAACTAATCTTAAAGTTCTACATATGAAAGATGTAACCAGATTGTCATCCCAAATGGATCAGTCTGACATGAAAACGATATGATAGTAGAAGATAGGAACCAACTGCGACTAAGATTAAAGGACACAAGACGAAGTTAAGAAGATACGGCAGAAAATGAAGAACTCACGAAAGAGAATAAAGATTTGATGCAGAATGTTATGGATTTAAAGACTGAAGCAGAGAAACAGCTTGCAGAGCTCCGTATGGAGAATACTTGCATAAAGGAGAAAAATGCAGATCTTATAAACATTCTAAAGGAAAGACAACAAAAATGGAAACTGATCAGGATGAGCAGAAGTAGTAAGATCAACTATGACGGAAAAGGAAAAGTAAATTGCGCAAGCAAAGGCAAATACTAAGCCCATCATTGTGATAAAACCAAATGAAGGTGAAATCGTAAAGGAGGTTGAGGAAAGGTTCACCACAGTTATCAACCCGAAGAAGTTAAAATATAAAGTCTCACAAATCAAGAAGACACATACGGGGTTAATTATTATTACAGATACGGAGGAGGGACACGAAAGAATTAAAAAATAGTGAGATCGTAAAGATAAACTTTAAGGTAGAAGAAACTAAGAAGAGGAAGCTACTTATGATAGTATATAATTCACAAGCAGATCTTAAAGATGGGGAAATAGTGAAAATAATGGTAGAACAGAACCTGCCAGAGGAGCTAAGGAGCGAAGCTAAGGAAGTCAAACCAAGGTTTCGGGTAGGGCCTAAGAGACGTGATAGAACCAATCTGGTTATTGAGGTCTCTCCAGGAATTAGGAAATATTTGAATCTGGCAAAAAAAAAGTGTATATAAATTATGAATCAAATCAGGTTTGGGATTTTATAGCAGTACCGCGTTGTTACTGGTGCCAGGATTTTGGTCACATCAAGAATCACTGTTTGGATGAGAATACAAGGTATCGCTATTGTGGAAAGAAAGATCATAAGATCGAGAAATGTCCAGATAAGAACAAAAATATCTGTGTCCCGTGCCAGCTACGGAAGCGTCCATGCCAGGAACCAAATAGCGATAGGTGTGTTAGCTACCGAATGGCATTCAAAAGATACATTTCTAAAATAGACTATGGAGAATAGAAAGTATCAATCTACTCAAACTGGCATGAGAAAGAGGAAATCTCCTTCTAGGATTAGGAGATACAAGAGACGAAGAAATTTAAAGAGAAAACTAAATACAGAACAAAATTGAAATCAGGTAAAGGAGGCAGGAAACCCAGTCCTCCGAGTGAAGGACTGGACCGCCATCGAAGATACCTACGTTGATGAAAAAGAAGAAGGATTTAATCCTAACCTAATAATTAATAATCAATTGAAACCTTTATTAAATTGGATTAAACAAGAACGGAAATTTACAAGAAGGTAGGAAGATCTTTTAGTGTTGAATACATCCCACTAATGTTGAAAAGGAAGAAAATATAATAATTAATTTTATAAACCCTACTTTGGCTACTTTTCTTAGAGGAATAGCGGAAACAGTGCTTTAGTCACATGAGAATGATAGTATTGAGAATATGAGTAACGTTGACTTACAATTTGATGGGGAAATACCACCTCCTATCATGGTTCCTTACCACTTATATCCCCCCAAAATTCCCCGCACTGATTAGGCTGTTTTGAGCTGAAAATTCTCCAAGTCCAACTTCGGGTATCTTCGGAAAAGTAAACCAAAGATGCCAGGTTCAATCCCTCAAAGGTAGGATGAACCTTAGTAATTCGAAAAAAAAAAAGTGCAAACATGTTTTTCTTCTTTTAAGTGCAATAAGACATGTTGAAATGTTATTAAGTTCAGAAAAAGTAACATTCATTGAAATACGTAATGATACAGTATTTCCAAACTATGCATACATCTGATCACATGGTTATTTTGTCACCTACGTTTTCATACGTAAAAGAACATCTTCAATGAAAGCAAAGACAGCAAACACATTTCTCGCATTCATAGTACAATACACACGATAAAAGAAAGAAAAACAGTATTTGCAACGGATATCAATGCTATTGTCTTGGACATCGAAAATTCAGTCATGTTTCTTCAGAAGGAGTTTTATCAGAAAGAAGTAGATAGATGTGTTCATGTTAGCTCAGTAGTAAAGCGCGTAGCTTCTGATCGTGAGGTTCTGGGTTCGAATCTCGTTCTGGAAAATCTATTTTTATGTAATGATATATTCCTCAAAGCATGAATAATTAGACAAAATAATAATAATCAGTTTAATATGTATTTATACAAGCATTTCAGGACATAAGTAATTACTATGTTTAAAATATAACATCAGAGAAGAGGTGGGTGTTGATAAAACGCCGGTATATTATATACGAACGTTAAATACAAATTACGTAAATGCTGTTATATCCAAAGTCGGATCAAGGTGCCAGACAGCAAATTCACTATCCCCAAAGTTCATGATCCCCATGAACGATGCGTCATGAAGATACTAAACTGTTCTTCAGTAAAGAACAGAAGTTCTTTCCATGGGTCTGAAATGCTTTCCTCTCCCTCTCCCTCTCGCTCTCTCTTGGTTGCAAATTCTATACTTTGTCATTTGATAAAGTAATTATTGTCTTATTAACTAGTAGGAAAAAATACTTGAGCTGAGCAGGGTTTGAGCCCACGTTCGTGTAGTATTGGTTTAGAAAGCAAAGGTTTTAACCACGAGCAAGGAGGGCAAAAATACAGCGACACTTTTTCTGTGACTTACTAAAAGTTATCAACAAGATAACCACGACATTATTTACTAAATTAAGGGGACAAAAGAAAAAAAAACATATGATGAAGTATATTAAACCTTCTTTAAAGTATACTGGAAATGGGAATGCCTAAAAGAGTACAATGATGTTAAAGATATAGTTAGTAAACTTTAAGATATTATTTATGAAATACTTGTCAAATACGTTCCCAGGAAAAGGAACTCTGTCCCAAATATCCGTGCTGGTTTACTAAAGACATTATTAGGAAATTCAAGGTTAAAACAATTTATCATATAAAGTCTACATACAAAATTAAAAATTAAAAACCCTAATATTAGAAATTTGTTCGATTGCGTACGGAAGTCAAGAAAGACATAAAAATAACAAACAAGACCTTTATGTCAAAGTCTGAAAATAATACCAATAATGATCCGGGTCAACCGTGGAAATTGATTAAAAACAAAACAAAACCCAAAAATATATTACAATTTGAAGGTCAGATTTGTGTAACAATGAAGATATAACTAATACGTTTGCACAGTATTTCCAATCAATATTTGTATCCTCTTCTCAACCGTTCAGTAATTTTGATAGTAATTCTAGGGGTTACGAAGAAATTGGAATACTGTCTGTTGATCAAATACATTTGAATGAAAGAGAAAAGGCTATCAAGAATCTAAAATCCAAAACTGATGGCATATTCTTGTATTTTCATCCTATATAGTGAAAGGATGTATTGGTAAATTTAAATATTCCCTATTGATTGCGTTCAACTTGGCACTAACAACATGTATATATTTCGTAACAAATGAAAAACTGCTTTAGTTTGTCCCTAAAACAAACGACAGACGAGAAATTACCAACCACAGGACTAAAGCAATCTTACCAGTCTTTGCAAAAGTCTCTAAACAGATTGTATATCAAGGAATTATTAATTATGTAAAGCCAGTTATCTCAACTAAACAACATGGCATTGTTTCACTAAAATTCAAGGTAACAAACCTTGCAGTTGTTACAGATTTGATTGAAAACCCGTTGGACGAAGGAAAGCAAGTCGATGCGATTTATATTGACTTTGAAAAGGAGGATGACAGAGTTAATCGCAATATATTACTACGCAAATTACTATATCACTATTACGTCTCTCCATCCTTATTAGGTTAATGTGGTCTTATCTAACTAATCGCAGACAGTCTGTTTAAGGAACACAAATCTGATGAATATACAGCACTGTCAGAAGTCCGGCAAGGCTCACATCTAGAACCGTTGTTATTCCTCTTGTTCATTAATGATATACCGGACACCGGATAACGAAAAAAAGTTATTTGCGGATGACCTCAAATATATGCTAAAATTAATTCCATGGAAGATGCCATAAAACTACAGTATAGTTTAGACAACGTGCTATCAACCAACTTTCAGTCAAATTTTATCATTCAGTAGAAATAAAACGATTTATAGATTTAATTGTTAAATTCATAAGTATGCATTAAGTACGTAGGTCCGACGTACTTATAACTATTGGTGTCACGTTCGAAATGAAATTAACGTTTAACAGCCACATAACAAATATTACAAATGAAGCTTTTAAAATTCTAGGATTTGTAATAACGAGGAAAAAAAAAAATATACGTTTCTACATTAGAGAAAATGTACTATGCTAATGTTCATTAGACCAAAAGGTCTAATGGTCTCTTCCACTGCAAAAGGCAAGGAGAATATAACGACGAAGTCATCAACCAGGAGAATATGTACAGCTATGAACAAAAGTATTATCGCATCTCTATAACTGAATTTTCTTATTTAAAAAAAATAAGTATTTTGAAACGTCGAATAAATTTGTTAATTTACAGACATACACAATCATATGACGCACGCTTGAGGAAAATATTGTCCCGATATGTCGATAAACGAGGGTGATATTTGCTAAACAATAATTTTTTGCGAACAAAAAATGCTAAGCCCAAAATTTATTAAAAGTCGAATAGTACCTTCGTTTTATCGCGGAGAGTGATATTTTTGTAACAGAAGGAGAACTATTAAACCTAATGTTAATTTTCGTTAATAGATACTACACACGGGAGGGACATCTTTGCAAATTTTGAAAATAATGTTTAACGCCATGCGACAATACATTTGTCCACAGCTATACTACTTACAATGAAATATGTAGAACTTCCATCGAATTGGATATATGTGATATGTCTTGGTCTTCCGAACCATTGTAATAAAAATGTCTGTAAATGAGCATTTTAAATATCGAGACACTAATTGGGTTATAAAGCTTGTTGTGTTGACAATAAATAAATAAAATAAAAGTTAATAAAAAATATATAAAAGGTGCATATGAATATTTTATTTTGGTTTTCTATCTTAGATAGTTTAATTTTCTTTGGCTAGGGGGAGCAAGCGCCTCCCCCCCTTGACCACGAGCTACTTTAACAGCTAGAGAAATGTTTCCAAGATTTGTCTTACTAAAACACCAGCAGATTGAGTCACGCTAAGTGGAATATTTTATACATTAGTGATTTTAGATAAGGAAGATTAGATTGTTTTATTTTAGTAATAGTAAGACAAACTTACTGTTTGAGTAAGGAATGATATTCAATTCCGTCTACGCAGTTGTCTTTGAACAGAACAAGCCTGTGTGTGGATGCTTTTTCTAGGTTTAAATCTACACTGTATATTGTATACGTGCAAAAGCAATATAGCAATTCACTTAGTTAGAACAGCTTTCCTTATTGATGAAAATTCCTTTATGAAAATTATTATTAGAATGAAATGTTATCCGCATTTCTCTTCACACTTTATGCCAGAAACTGAAACAAACATACGTAATTGCGTTATTCCATGAAAAATCATCCAATTTCAGAAAAATTGGTTACCTCACCATTTTAGAAGAAGAAGAAAAAATCATATGTGGCTTCCTACATTCCTGAAGATATCAGAACCACTTTAGACAGAAATGTTATGCCTTTATATGTTCCGGGACACCCATATTTCTAACATGACGGTTGACGTTTTTTTTAGTCCCGCAGACATGTACGGAAACCTGAATATCTAAAAACGCTAGAAGAACTAGAGAGCTGAATTAAAAGCCGTTGGATAGCTCTTGAAGTGGAATCCCGTCTTTTAAAATTAATTTCTTTATTCCAAAAATTAGGCTGAAACATGAGTTACGAATTGTATAAAAATCGATTCTTAAACCAAGTTTTTGGTTTAGGGGTCGAATAAAATTTGCAAAATTTTATCATGTTTAGACCTCCCAAAAGAGTTTCTGGTCTAAATAACACACTTTTTTTTTACGGGTGTTCAAACATGGCCCTTTGCAAAAAATGCCGGATTTCGGGCTTAAATATCTCATATGCGTCTTCATGAAACAATCAGAAATGTTGTTTCGGAGAAGCTTTGTATGTGACCAATTAACAGTAGAAATTGCAACTTTTATTTTGTAACGGTTGGTCAATACCAGCGGATTTTTTTTCGCCATACGATGCAAATGCGAATGTGGTATCTTCACGAAGGTCATCATGTTATGGGGAAGGAGTTGAATATAAGACTGCAATTTCTCTTGTGATGTTTAGAACTATCAACAGGATGATTGGGTAGAAAAATCCGTGGCATTGAATCACAACGTTTTTTTGCTACAGGAAAAATGCCGGATTTGGGGCTAAAATATCTAAAATGGGTCATCATAAAAAAATCGGAAATTTGGTCTCGAGGAAGCGGTTTGGTCAAGAAATATTTGTTCCTGGGAGTTAAAATTGTGCCTTTCAAGCAGTGTAGTAATATGAAGCTGCATATACAAATATAATCCGCTTGCACTGACCAAATCAATTAGAAATAAAAGTTGCAATAGTGGTTGTGAGCTGAACACTAACAAAACTTCCGTCACACTAAATTTCATTTTTTTATTAGAAATTTAAGCCCGAAATCCCACATCTTTCGACGAAAGGCCATGTTGGAACCCCGCAAAAATAAAGGGATGTAATTGAACCAAACAAGTTTTTAAATAACAAACACTCTTTTGGTAGATCTAAACATTACAAATAACTGCATCCTGATATTTGACTGCTTCACAGAAAGAAATTGTGATCTCGTTGAAGATATCACATTTGCATAGTATGATTGACGGCGGAGAAACTCCACTTGCACTGACCCAGCGAGCCAAATGCAGACCTAGACGGCAAATGGTCAGGGATTTTGGTCGGGGATAGGCAGAACCCAAACTAGTAGTCGGGAAGTAGATGGGGGACGGTCGGCGTGCAGCCACAAGTGGCGTTTGGTCGTCAGGCCATTTCCGGGTAGCCGTCGGTCTCTAACTTGCCAGCATAGAGGCGAAACCACGACTATCCCCTAGCACTTGATGGTGGGAAAAGGATGGGCTCCCGCCCATTGGCTTAGGTCGGTAAAAGGCGGCTCCCCGTCCATTTTCTGATGGTAGAAAAAAGAGCGTGGTTCCGTCTGTTCTTGATAGTCAGGAGAAATAAGCGAAGCCCCACCCACTTCCTGGTGGTACGGAAAAGGTTGGGTGTCCGGCAATTTTCCGACCGTTTTAATCTGAAATTTATGTAACTCAAGTATGGGCATTCCGTTGCAAAAGAATTCTGCCGATAGTTTAGAATATAGAAAGATGAAACGTTCTTTATATTTGTTAAAAACAAAAGTGCATGCATGTGGCAGGGTTTGAAAAAAAAACTGTATCTTAAAAAAAAAAGCAGCCCACCTGGGCCCACGTGTTTTTTCCGGAATTAATTGGGTTTTATTTTTTTTTTCGGGTTTTTGAAAGAAGATGTGGACGCAAGTGAATGTAAAGCTGTGTACAGATCTCAGTAGGTAACAGCGTGTCACTATCATAGTGATAAATCTCACGAGGGTGGCCCTCACCCTCACCGCTTGAGGGTAAAGGCAAAATTTGAACGTGAGGGTGAGTGAGAGCGAAGTTGGAACGTGAGAGAGTCTGTGGGGGTGAGGCTGATTGAAGATCTGAGTGTGAGGGCTCATGAGGACAACACTTCAGAGGTTTAACACCTATGCATTAAGTGAAAGGGAAATGAAAGGAAGAGTTTGAAATACACGAACTAAAACATATCGCACAATTATACTACTCGCCCTCCCAGAGAAATTAATATTTTACGCTTATTGTTAAATTCAAAGCTGTTCAATATCGCGAGGGTAGCCCTCATGAGGGCGGACCTCAGTCTTCACTGCTTGAGGGTGAGAGCAAAGTTGGAATGTGAGGGCTGAACGGATTTGAATTTTAGTTTTAAGGCCTTTAGGCAACTTTGGTTCAGGCCGGATGGATGATGATAGGATGAATTGGTGGAATGAAGAAAGTGGGAGAAAACGGGAGCATCCCGAGAAAACCCACGCACATGGTGTTTGTCCACCACAAAGCCTACATGACATGAGCAGGATTCGATCCTACGACCCATATCACCAGAGGTGAGCGCTCTACCAATGGAGCCACCGCAGTCCGGCTGAGCGAAGACATGAGGATAAGGACAAAGCTGCAATGAAGGTGAGAGCTGATCGAAGTTGTGAGGGTGAGGACGAAATTAAAACGTGAGGATGAATGAGGTTTGACGAAAATGATTACCTTTAGTCACTACTATGGAATCGGGAGGCTTGGAGCGGGCTTCTTCTGTATGGGGATGACCTCACTTCGAAGTATATGTGCACTAGATTCAAGCTACGGTGTGGTTCAGGGGCCAAGACATTCCACCATTCAAAAGTGAGACTGAGGAAAATAAGAGAGAGTCCCATTCGGGATGTTCTCACTGATCCACCTGATTCGAGTATTTCTTTTTTTTTTAATTTCTTTGAAGTCCTTTATAAAGGCAACCCTGGCTCAGTGTGAATGGATAATGATGGGAGAAAGTGGTGGAAACGGAAAAACCCCGAGAAAATCCATGTACACGGTGTTTGTTCATCACAATTACCACAAGTTGGGATCAAATCAAGGGCCCCACGCATTAGAGGTAATAACTCTACCACTGAGCCACCGCGTAACGAGCAGGGTCTGAATTGCTGGTCAACCTTCCCAGTGTTACTTGGCCGTCCGAAACTCCAATCAGCAGACCACAACAGACGGAGTACCCAGTGCTTGTGGTCCAGGCGGTAATGCGGCGGACTTGGGATTGACAATGGTTAGGCACGTGGATTCGAACCCCACGGCCAACTATTCTAACTGAGGTTTTCCAGGGTTTCTTCTGTTTCACCAGGTAAATGCTGGAATGAAGAAAATGAACCATAACAAAGATCTGACTAATCTCGAATACTTCCTTGTATTTCAATATCACGAAGTGTTGTGGAATTTACATAGCAATATTATTCTAGAGTTATAATGACAGGAGTGATTGTATTCTAACGATCTAAAATGCAAAGTAATCATTTAAAAATAAATGAAAAAAATAAATTAAAACACTGGGTTTTAAAGTTTTTTTAAGTGGGCCTAATCCGAAAAAAAAAACACTGGGTTTTATTGGGCTGGGCCCACCTTGGCAAATCCTGGCATGTGGTGTCAGGAACTTGTAATTTTTTATTAGTACTAGCTGTTGCCTGCAACGTCACTCGACTCGGAAGCCGTCTTTTAGTACCTGGCTGTACGGTCTAGTGGATGAAGTACTGGAGAGCTGTTCTAAGGGTATCGGGTTTGGGTATTTTTTAAAGTAAGAAATTACTTTTTCTCATTTCTACTTTCGAAATATGCACTTCTTTTGCTAACTTACCGAACATCAGTGAAATAGGTTAGTTAAAGCCAGATTAGACATACATTTCAAGTATGGAGCATAAACAGTTGGCCTAGGCTTTGATATGTCAGTCAGGCGTTCTGTTTTTATATATAGAGATTATTATTATTATTATTGCCGTTTCAGGATATTATATTATCAATTCAAATTGATTTTTCTTGAGTTAGTGCTTTGCTATTGAACAGCAGTAAAAGTGTGGTTTTTCGGAGGGAGAAACGCAGTGGACCTAAGTTGTAAGTACTCTATTATATTCCTAATTATCAAAGAAACATTTTGTGAAACTTTTGGACATGTGCGATTTTTTTTGGGCGAGATATTGACCATCGAAAGTTTGCATGTTAACCTTATGGGACTATAATAACCGAGAATACGTTGTCATCAAGAAGGCCACATCATCCGAGCTTTCTTGATCGAGGATTTCCGGTGAATTGAACTGAAGGTGAATCGAAGGTGACTGTTGTTAGGCAAGGTCTTGTCTGAGTCCTGACACCATCATTGCCGAGGGACTTCTAAGTTTTTGTGTGGATACGTACTACAAGATTATGGAGGGCTAGGTTCCGTATGAGATGGGGGTTTGATATTTTGGGAAGTCGCTGACCTCACCCGGGGGGTCGCTGCCCCTTCCGCTTCCCGAGGTGTTTGCGGTCCAGAATTTACCCGCGAGCATTTTGGGGGTGGTTCCCGGGGGTCATTGACCTCCCCTTTTTTTACACGGCCTCTTGGGGTGTCTGCTCCCGGATCTGCGGTACCGGGGTGGCCTTTTGGTTTCTCCATTTAATTACTATAAACTGAAACTTACCTTAAGTGTAGTAAGTGATTTCGTGTGCGTGAACGAACGAACTATGGCGAAAGAATTCGATCTTTTGGACTTTACCAGAGAAGGACTAGTGAAATTCGAAAAAGAATTTAAGTCAGAAAACAAACAATCATTTAATAACCCGTTTACCTTAAGATGGCAAGATAAAATAAAAAAAGAAGCTGATAAACACCAGCACGCCCAGATCGTCCAGAGAAGAAAGAGAGTTAAGACAAATGCACGTCGATGAAATATATGCTGAGTTGGAGAAGCCACAACAAAAAACTCCCAAATCATTGAGATCAATAAGGAAAGTGCTCGTGGATCCAGAAGGAGAGAAGATGGATTCCCAGCCTGAGCTGGATGAAGGAGCATCCAAAAAGAGAATGAGAACGCCGGAAGAAGAAGAAAGAGTCAAAAGATACAAACAGGAAAAGGAAAATGAAGAGTTTAGAATAAGAAATGCATATCTGGAAGGAAGATTAGAGGAGTTAGAGAAAACCAGAGAGAAACTGGAAAGAGAAAACAACAGGTTGAAAGAATTTGAAACTAAATTAGTAATATGGCAAACAAAAGTTGAGGAAAGGGAACGGGAAGTGGATAGATATGAGCGGACAATTAACGAACTGAAGGAAGACGAATTACATGGCTCTGTAAAAACAAGAGAGTTGGAAGTCACAATTGAGCAGACTGAAAGAAAAATCGAGACGGAAGAAAAGTTAACTGTGCAAGAAGAAGAGATACGCAAGTTATATATGGAAAACGGTAATCTAAGAGCGGCAAGGGAGGACCCGACTCAGACACCAATGGTTACTTTTGCAGAAATGTTAAAAAAGGATAATACTAAAATTCCGGAGAAAACCAAGCAGATAGAGTCTACCAAAAGAAACACCAAACCCACGATAATGATCAAACCAAAACAAGGAGAATCGCTGAAAGATACAAGAATGAGGATAACTAAGTCTATACAGAGACAAGACAAAATCAATTTCCAAATGATCCAAACAAAAACGCAATTCTACTACAGATGGCAACTACTTTGGATGAGGAAAAACTCTTGAATCATCCAAACATGAAACAGAATTTCGACATGACGAATAGAAGCGAAAAGAGAAACCCGAGGATGATAATCTACAGCATTCCGACGGAGATGAAGGAAGCAGAAGTCGTGGAAGAATTGCTGGTTAGAAACCTACAAGATATCACTGATGAACAACGCCAATTAATAAAACCACGATTCAAAACGGGCCCTAGTGGACAGGATCGATATAATCTTGTGATTGAGGTACCTAGACAGGTTAGGCAAATATTAATACAGAATCCGAAAATTTATATAGGGTACGAGGTGACCAACATTAAAGATTACCTAGTGGTCACAACTTGCCTAAAATGTTTTGACTACGGGCATATTGCAAATCATTGCAAAAATGATTCACGATGTGGAAATTGTGGCGACAAAAGCCACAAGAAAAAAGACTGCAAAGAAAAGAAAAGAAGGTCTGTATGCTTTGCTTTTCAGAGGGTAAGAAATGCGGGGGTAAACAAAATGAATGTCCCCAATATAAACTAAGCCTCCAACGGACGATTGACAGGTTTGACTATGGATCATAGTCCAAATCAGGCCGAGCACCAGGATAATAAACAAAGAAAAAAGCTTCCCCCGTGTAAAATTAAAAGGAATCTGGTTAGACTAATGGAATTTAACAAAAATAAAATAAAAAAATTGAATTTATCAACAATTGGTTAACCAACAGTTATACGAAATCAACAGATAATTACTTCACGATGAAGCTGGGACATATTGACCTAGAGGATAGCAATCAGATTGTTATTTATTTTATTAACCCCGAACTTAGCACATTTCCCAGAGGATTCGCGCAGATAGTGGCATTATCCCATGATGTATTTGAGTTAGAAGAAATGAAGCAAGAAGAGATAGAAATTCAACATAATGATTTCCTGAAAATATATCTTTCGACCAACAGGTATGGATGTGGCTTTATGCACATAAAATCAAGCAGAGAAAACTTTATAAAGGATTTGGATAAGACATTAAATCTACTGTCTTACCATATGGGAACTACAAGGAAAAAGATAGTAATACCAGCTATTGGAATGGGCTTATGGAGAGCGGACCCATATGTAGTTCTGAAGAGAATTAAATAATATAAAGACGCAATTAAAAATATAGGATTTAAAATGATAATAAATGATCATTTACTCTTCAGAACCATCAACAAGGCATTGGATGAATTAAAAAATGAGACATCCAAAAACATAGAAAACAAGGATGAAGAGGAAAAGGCAAATATGGATCCTTCAAAAGAAGAATTGGAAGAAATAAAGAAAAAACAGAACACAGAGATAATAGGCGAACCATCAACAGCTGGGAAACATAACTCGAAAAAGAAAAAGAGGAACTGGAAATCTTGGATACCGAGACTGTACAAGAGAAAAGGATTAAAGAATATTAATCAAGATACAGAAGTCATCGAGATGGAAGACATACAAGATCAAGACCGGAGAACCGGAAATGAAGGAAGCCAAGCTGTAGTACAAATTTCGATAGAAAACAAAAAGGAGACTTGCTTTAATTCAAACACATTTTACGAGAACCTTAACCTAAATTACAATTTAACGAAATTGGAATAACCTTTGATGCTGACATTACGAATAATTGTTAGAAATATACATCCATCTGGAAAAACAATAACCTTCCCTATAATTGAGGAGGTTGATAAGATTAATCTTAGGGCCAATGGAATTACCAGCGATCCACAAGATTTGCTTACATTAATTGATAAAGTCTTCGAGAGGAAGAATGAATCGTTCCACACGAATAATGTCTACAGGCAGTTTGTTATGGCATATGGAAGGATAGTCTTTATTCCAGCGGAAAAGTTTCCCGCCTGCTATGTTCACACTCGACAACCATAATCAGCTTTAAAGTAGCCCAAATTAATTTGGATAGATCGAAATTAGCAACAGCAGAAATTAGGCAATTTTGAGAAAAGGAAGAGGTGGACTTAGCATGTATGCAGGAGCCATATACCTACAAAGGAAAACTGATCAATATGCCGCAGGGCGCTGTAACAATACTGCCTGAGGATCCGAATCCAATGGTTGCGGTGGTGATTTTCAATCGGCAGATAAATACACTCATACACCTAAAATATGTGGATAAATGGACACTGTGTCGATATAGCAAGGGGAAAACATAAAATAACAATTGTGAATGTATACTGTCAATTCTGCATCCCGAGGGAGATCTTCGTCCAAAAGATAGAAGATATATTACTTGGATTTTTGTATAAGGATATAATTATTTTGGGGGATTTCAACGCTAAGTCTTCGCCCTGGCACTGCCGTGATACAGATGACAAAGGAGAGGTGTTCGAAGAGTTAATAGAACAACATAACCTTGTGGTCTTAAACAGAGAGGGACAACCACCTACCTTCAGAGGCAAAGCCGGAGCGGAATCAAACATAGACGTTACACTGTCTAGGGGAGATATTTCAAATTGTATATTTAATTGGATTGTTCATGACTGTGCAATTACTAGTGCCCACAACGTCGTCCGCTTTAATATAGAATTTAACAGAAATGAAACTGATACAGAGGATGAAAATGAAGGAAATAACACCAAGTATAACATTAGTAAAATAAATAATCAGAAATTTGTGGAAAAATTGAAACTTCCGCAAATTGAACATAATTGTAATCTGATGGAACTGACAACTAACCTAGAAGATGCAACATGGACAGCAATAAGAAGTTCAGCGCCCAAAATTAAACAGAGCAATAAAAAAAGAACACCTTTTTGGACGGATAGCCTTAATAAATTAAAACGAAGAATGAAGGCGAGCAGGAAGAGCTACAGAGCGACAGGGGATCACATTTTGAGAGCTATAAGGCTGCAGAAATACAGAAGATTAAAACAACCATTCGAGAAGGAGCTGAGAGAGACAAATAAGAAAACCTGGACGAAATTTGTAGAAGAGAATCTAAGCTTAGAAATATGGGGTGTGCCGTACAAAATTATAATGAGAAAAGTCAAAACCACACACTTTGACACACTTAAAGATGACCAAGACAACTTTACTACTAATTGGAAAAATACAATAGAATTGCTCTATCAAAAACTATTTCCTGATGACCATATTGAGGACGACAACGAGGATAACAACAAAGCAAGAAATGATGCAAAAATATATCCAGACTATGATAATGAAAATCACGATGAAATAAATGTTTCCAACGACCAAGTAGCGGATATATTAAGGAAACTAAAAACAAGGAAAGCTCCGGGACCAGATCAAATTAAAAATGAGATCTTCAAAAATAATCAACAATTATGGACACCTTATTTAACTAAATTATTCAATGAATGCATCCAACAAGAAAAATATCCGGAATCATGGAAAAAGGCCAACCTTATAATTTTCCTTAAAGGAGATGACAAGGATAAATTTAACCGAAAATCGTATAGACCGATATCCTTGCTAAACACGATCAGCAAGATATTTGAAAAAGTTACAGCTCATAAAATCAATCAAAAAAGGAACGATCTGGCAAACTGTAAACTACAATATGGTTTCCGTCCGGGTAAATCGACAGAGGATGCTATCAATGAATTATACACTGAAAGAAGAAAATTGTAAATATGTTATTGTAAACTTCTTTGATATTATGGGGGCCTTCGACAATTTGTGGTGGCCCTCATTACTAGTGGAACTAAAAAAGCTATATATTCATAAGAAATTATGGAAAGTCATTGAAAATTACTTTAGATAGGGTGATAGAGGTGGAAACGGCAGAAGGCGTCGTGGCGAAGACTCCTACTAGGGGCTGCCCTCAGGGATCGGTGTTGGGGCCTGTCTTCTGGGATCTGGCCTTCCAGCCTTGTTTAGAGATGCTGAACGGGATGCAGCAAGTTGAGAGGGTGGTGGGATATGCCGACGACCTGGCGGTCGTAATAAAGTAGTCGTCTTGACCTGGAAATTAAAGTCAACGAAATTACAGGGAAAATGACATCGTAGTGTAGAGGAAACAAGCTAACAATATCATCTGACAAGACAAAATATGTGCTATTTAAAGGCAGTTTAAATTACAACAGAGGACCAATAATTAAAGTGAATGGGAAGTCAATAAAAAGAGAAAGATATATAAAATATTTAGGCCTAACATTGAATGAAAGGTTAAATTTCAGACAACATACGACAATTGTCAAGAATAGCAGTCAAAATAACACATAAGTTAGTTAATATTGCAGTAAATGACTTTAAAATTCCCATGAAAACAATACGTATATACCACGATGTCATAATAAGAGCAATTGTGGACTACGCCGCAAGTGTTTGGAGTCATCGACTCGATGATGTTAGACAAAAAATAACAATTGATCAAGCGCAACAACTACTACTTTTGCGTCTTTCAGGCGCCTATAGAACTACTTCAACTGAGGCTCTCCAGGTCGCACTGGCTGTTTCCCCCCTCCATCTCCAAATTAAGAAATTAGGCGCTATGTATTGGCTAAAAAAGAAAGACCAACATAAGTTAATTAAAATTCTACATAGACCTGCAGAAAACGTTTCTGAAATCAATTCAATCGTGGTCGAGGCATGGCAGAACCAATGGAACGCAACCGATAAAGAAAGAAGATTATGCTCTATTTTTTCGAGCATTGAGGAACGATTGGATATGGAGCTGGAAGTTACGGGAGGTCTAATGCAATATCTAACTGGCCACGGTCACTTTCGACAGAAGCTGCACCAGATGAACATCGTCGAGGACAATATGTGT
>JAGDQP010001115.1:43296-66868 GCA_022664845.1 Lepisma saccharinum
CCCGAGCATATCGTTATGCGATGCCAAGAAACTGAGCATCTTGTTAGAGATGAGAGAGAACTCCTGGGGGAGACCCCCGTCACAGACGTTCTGAGAACTCCGGAACTGGTGGCGGCCCTCAGGTGACTAACAGATAGAATTTCCAACTATTATAAAAGAAAATTTATTAATGGCGTGAACCACCGCGTATAGGAGACAAGATAAGGGAAAATAATGCAACAGCTTTAAAAGTAAGCTGGTGGGTGATCGTGACCGCGCAGCTGCGCCTATTAAGAAACAGGACTTAAATGTGAAGTGAAATAAACTAAAAATGTGAATACAATTAGGATAATTATGTCTGCTGGAACCCGCAAGAACTAGCGCCTTGAGACGGAATCCGTCACAAGAGACGCTTTAAGTGTGTGTGTGAATGGAAGAGATGCTGCTGGATAATACAGCGAGTAAGGAAAGATAATAATTAATAATTGTGCAAAAACGCTGATGTTCTGGAACCCGGAAGCAAAGCGGCTAGATGGAACAAGTGGAATGAGTGAGGAGACAGTGCGTGAGTTAAGTGAAATTTTGTGTAAAGTGTGGAATAATGGAAACGAGACTGCAGAAGGAGTAACCTGTGACAAGAAGATGATGCAGTTAATACCAGGAATGGGATGGCGAAAAAAACTTTGTGGATTTACCAACGCATCCACACGCACCTAATCCTATGTTGTTTTTTTTATCTTGTTACAGGAAGAAGAAGAAGAAGAAGCCATAAGGCCAGGAGAACATTCTGGACGCCTGGCAAAAGCCCGTCCCGCAACCCCAGAAGTCTCAGACTGATGGAACACAGGAGCTTTCTGGAATGCCGGAACTCCGGCAATCCAAGAATCTCTAGGGACATGCCTGCCCCAAGGCAAGGAGAGCGAATATCTGCTCGTGATGCACGTCCCAGAAAAAGCACAACTTGTCTTGTGCAATGGATGCAAAGAGGCAGGGGTGGAATGCGGGTCCCTAAAAAAAGTTAAAAAAATCAAATTACCTTATTCTCAAAAGATTATGAGTACTAACGTAATTTTTTAATCTGGAATTTTTAGAACAATGACCGAGCCGCCGTAACTTAGTGGTAGAGCGTTGACGTAGCATTCGGTAGGCCGTGGGTTCAATCCCAGCGGTCGAGCACCCTGACTAAAGTATTTCCACGGTTATCCTCAGTCACATCAGGCAAATGCTGGGACGACACCTACAACATAGATCCTGGCCGACACTTTCCCGAATCCTTTCCCCTTCCACTATCCCGACCTAAGCGTTATAAATAAAATTCAAATTTAGAACATAAAGGGAACATTTTGAGTTAGATGGTCCCTTGTACAGAACAAGGCATCATAAATTATTGACTGATTCTGACAAAGATTGTATTAATCAACAATTATTATAAAATGTGTATTGCCATCAAACTTCTATATTTAACACCTTCTTGTTTAGTTGTATATCTATCTGCTATCTGTATGTATCTTGTATGACTTGCTGTATTGGCACCACGCCAATACATTACATTACAT
The DNA here is from genome assembly GCA_022664845.1 of Lepisma saccharinum. Taxonomy (NCBI): domain Eukaryota; kingdom Metazoa; phylum Arthropoda; class Insecta; order Zygentoma; family Lepismatidae; genus Lepisma; species Lepisma saccharinum. The sequence goes on from JAGDQP010001115.1 coordinate 44,832, forward strand.
TATTATTACCACAACAAATGGAGTGATATTTCACGTTACTAATAAACGGCTAAATAAAAACTTAAAATTTCTAATTCATGTATACCTGGGAAACATAGAGTTGCAGGTGGTAATAGCAGTACGATCACGATATTTTGATGATCCTCTGAATCTAGAAAAAGTGACAGTAATCCTGGTGCATAAATAGGAATTTTATTGTAGTTGCATTTGCTATGAAGATTTATTTTCGGGAAATTCTGTGTATTGAAGAATAAACCTTTACAACTCCGGGCCCAAAGTTATTCTGTAATGAATATAGTGTCTGTGTTACTACATTCTATGTCTGGCTTCAAGAAGTATCTTATTGACGAAAGGTTTTCGGACATTTAAGCCCGAAATCCGACATTTTTCGCAAAGGACCATGACTTTACCCCGTAGAAGAGAAGGAGTGTGATTTAAGCCTATGAATTTTTGCGTGCATACACTCGGTTGGTAAGTCTAAATATTACAAAATTTTGCAGAATTTTATTCAATCCCTTCGCCCCAAGAAATTTGTTAAATATCGAATTTTACACAATTTGTTACTAATTTTTCAGCCTAATTATTGGAATAAAGAAATTAATTTTCAGAAATGATACTTCTATATCTTCAAAGTACACTTTGAGATCTACACAACTGTTTTTGATTAAGCTCTCTAGCTCTTTTAGTTATTGAGATATTCAGGTTTCCGTACATGTCTACGGGAGTAAAAAACACCACCCACCATTTTAGAAATACAGTCGCCCCGCGAGAAATAAGGGCATAACATTTATATCAAAAGTGGTTCCGATATTTACAGGTTTGTAGGAATCCACATACCAACATTTATTTTTCTGAGATGGTGACGCAACCTATTTTTCTTTACAATTAGATGATTTGTCAAGAAATGACCCAATTACGTTTGTTTCAGTTTCTGGCGTAAAGTGTAAGGAGAATGCTCATTATTTCAAATGATTAGATCAATTCGTCTTACTCAAATTATACAATAACTAGTTTATTTTACTCTGCATAGCTGTTATCACCCATAAGACGAATAAAGTGCACATATAATAATACACAACTTTAGCAGTGAATGAAATAATCGCCAGATGCAAATGTATCATGTTTAGCGATTATAGTACTACCTTTAAGAACGTAAATCCCATGCTGTAATAAGAATATTCAAAAGTAACTTCCGGATGATAAATAGCTATAGACAAATACACAATACACACTTATATATTGCTATTAGACGAGTTAGTTAATTTGTATTTAACGTTCACATTCTGTCAACACCCACCATTTCTCTGATGTTATATTTTAAACATAAACTTATGTCCTGAAATGCTTGTATGCATACATATAAAACTGATTATTATTATTTTGTCTAATTATTCATGCTTTGAGGAATATATCATTACATAAAAATAAATTTTCCAGAACGGGATTCGAATCCAGAACCTCACGATTAGAAGCTACGCGCTTTACTACTGAGCTAACATGAACACATCTATCTACTTCTTTCTGATATAACTCCTACTGAAGAAACATGACTGAATTTTCGGTGTCCAAGACATTCCATCCGTTGCAAATGCTGTTGTTTTTCTCTCCTTTGTCTTGTTTATTGTACTACGAATGTGAGAAATATGTTTGCTGTCTTTGCTTTCATTGGAGATGCTCTTTTACGTATGAAAACGTAGGTGACAAAACTATCACGTGTTCAGATGCATGCATAATTTGGAAATAATGTAATGTATCATTACGTATGGAAATAATTTGGAAATAATGTATCATTTTGTATCTCAATGAACGTTACTTTTTTCAACATGTCTTATTGCACTTAAAAACACATATTCGCACTTTCTTTTTTTTTTCGAATTACGAAGGTTTAAATTACCTTTGAGGGCTCGAACGTGGCATTCTTGGTTTACTGTTTCCGAAGATGCCCAAAGTTGGACTTGGAGAATTTTCAGTTGAAAATTGTCCTACTTAATGCGGTCATCCTTTTTTTTTGAATAGGGTGTACACATCTTTAAATCTGTGGTTGAAACGATTCAAGAAGATTAGAATAGTTCAATTGTAAGGAATTTTATCCAATCAAATGAAAAATGGACCATATATCAGGAACCGCTGACTCCACCACCAAGTCCAAATAAGAAGGTTAAACATGATAAGCCGAAAACCTGGCCGTTGAAGGATTGGTATGGCTAGTATTTCCATAAGGAGGGAAATTCGGAAACTAGTAAGAACTCCCATAAACCCGAAGAAGAGAAACCAGTAAAAGAAGAAAGAACAACACCTATGGAGAAGGAAAATGTTACCCAAGGACCGTATGACATTGAGGAAGAAGATAGATACTATTAGTGAATATAGGCTAAAAGTAACTGAGGATTTAACTTCAAATGAAGCAGAACAGCAGAAGGGAAACGGGAATTCTACAGTTGGTAATAAATTCTTAACTGAACAGATTTACAAAAGAACAAATAACGTTTATAGACTTGCAATCCTGGTGGAGCTACAAATTCTGACTACAGCGCTCTGCCAAATATTGAGAGAATACGAAAAAGGTAGATCAATTACTTTTCATATGTTGGAAGAGGTAGATGCGGTTGTGCTCTGGTCCCATGATATTCCCCAATGGGGGGAATTTGCTAGATCTGGTTGATGAAGTTTTTGAGAGAAGAGGAATCGTATGGAGAATAGATAATGTATACAAGCAGTTTATCAGAGCGCATGGCAAAACCTACTTTGATCCTTTGAAGTCAGGCACGGAAGCCTTGGTGCATACCCGATATGCTTCATGATTAGATAATTAAGATATTGCAGAACAATTCCCAGCACTCTAAATTGGCAACAGAGGAAATTAGGAAAATTGCTGAAGAGTGTCAAATCGATATAATCGCCCTACAGGAGCCTTACATCTTTAGAGGGAAGTTACGATCAGTTCCAATAACCTGCAAGGTGGCGCTGGGTGGAGAAGAATCTAAAGCAGCAATAGCAATACTGAATAATAATATTCAAACTATACAAATCCATCAGTATTGTAATAATTGGCAAACATGTATCGAAATTAGACAGGGTGATACCTCATTTTGGTTAATTAACGCATATTTTCAGTAGAGTAGAGATATTAAATTTTATCTTCAGAAGCTGAGAGAAGCAATCCAGCCCACTCCGTGACGTGGTAGTGTGTATGGATAGTAATGCGAAATCTCCTCTATGGGGGCCGCCACAATTAGATACCAGAGGAGAATACTTAGAAGATCTTGTAGGACAATTGGGTCTAACACCAACATTTGTGGGTCCTAGAGCTTAGTCCTTTATCCACTTGACATTGATGACAACTAGTATGGAAGACAGATTACAAAGTTGGAAAGTACATGACAAGATATCAACGAGTGACCATAATATCATCACCTTCAATACTGTATATCAAAATATAAATCAATCAAATAATCAGCAAGCAAAATTAATTGTACACCTGTTAAGAATGAGAAACCAAATCTCAGGAATTCTTATCAGGGTTGGAATGTTCGAAACAAAATGTTTTAAACGTGTTTAAAACAGAGGCGATTATTTTAAACATTTTGAACATTTGTTTTAAACGATGTTTTTTTAAGCCGTGTTTAAAACATGTTAATTTTAGTTTTCTTATTTCAAAGAATCATATTATTTTTAAGAGTATAAAAGGGTGTGTTTTTACCAGTAAAACGTATGCAATTTGTCCCGAGCGAAAGCTAGTTTCCTAAATAATCAGTATTATGACGCCGCAAGTCTAGAGATGGAGACATAAAATGCGTTGTTTCGATTTATTCTTTCTCGTTTGACTGCTAAAAGTAGGAAATGTTAATTAGCTATCAATAACATTAAACAAGATGTTCATATTTCAATTTTTTCTTTTATATTTATTGTGAGAAACTGTTAGAAAAACAAAAAACTTCATGGACATGTGTTTGCTTCTATGATTACATTGCTCTATCTCTTTTCTTATGTTTATGACGAAAGGGACAGTAGTGAGTAACTGTGTAAATTTGATTATTATTTCTTATTCGGTGCTTGGAGTTTATGTCGGGTGGTAGAACTTCTTAGATATTCTTAGTGTTGTAAATATACAGTATATATAAAGAAAAACGTTCGTTTTCTCTAACTCTTCAGTTTTTTTTAAAAAAAAGCATGAGCCTTCAATTTTTTTTCAAGCCAGGAATTTGTAATACTGCTAGCGTCTCTTTAAGCAAAAATTACTTTCATATAGGTAATTAAGAAGTAATATAACATAATTAAACCCAACATTCCAAATATTTTTAGGTATATGTGAGATATTCCGGGTTCCTCAGTTTTAAGTGTTACCAACTTTTAAAAAATCTTTCATATCGTATCTGCCCCAAACTTAGCTTAAACATCATTCAACACAACAGAAGAAAGTTTTGAGTGTCCCTGACCTCAAACACCCCAGTCGTCAGCGTTGCCAACACATTTTAAAATTCAACTTATAGAAATGCCTTTATTAATAAAAATCTACATGTCTGCATTGATTTACACTAAATTTGACATACATGTTCATTAGGCACTGGAACAGGCCATACAGGCACTCCAGGCACCGTAGTTTGTCAGGGCTGCCAAACGATTAAGAATCTAGATTTCATATTTGTTACCGTTGGACGTATCCGAATTAATTTACACCAAATTTGACATAAGCATTAGCTACCGGGATATTCATCTGGGTACTGCCGGCGCCGCAGTTGTCAGTGTTGCCAACCAATTTCAGAAAATAAAATGTTTAATTGCTTCCATATCGTTGAACGTGTTAGGACCAAACTTTGTATTTACGTACTGAGACGCGTCATAGAGGTACTTTAGGTCTCATAGTTGACAGTACTGCTAATCAATTTTTAAAAAAATACGTATTTACTACTTAGATTCAGTCCCGCACGAAGCTTTGAGTGTACATATTTGACACAATCGGAACATACTGTGGTTGTTCCCTATACCCAAGCACCCAAGTGGCAGCGTTGCCACCCTATTTTAAAGTTCAATTTTTCAAATGACCCCATACTGTTACGTGACGATAGCTATTCCTATACTTTCAAAAAGCGCCTGGGGAGCCGCGGGATGTGGCTACGTTATGATATGCTTTGAAATAATACTTCTCAGAGCCCTATTGCAACAGACTCATTAGAAGAAACTTATATGTAGTTGCTTCTTTACAAGAGTATTTATTATGCATTTATATATTTCTTTTGAAATACTTTTTGTTACACAGTCTCTATCTGTATACATTTTCATAGTATATTGGGCGAGGCTTGGAGCTCGGTGCATGTAAAGCAATGCCACCGAGCTTTAATAGTGAAACAGGTACTATCAATTTCATAAAGACTGACCCCTGACTTCGCGGTTCTGCCATGACGTAACCTCAAGAGTTATATTGGATTGTCGTACCTCGTTGGAATTGTTAGAATGTTGCCTTTTTAATACTGGACAAATAACATTTTCCTGTGTAATGTGTGGTGAGAAAAACATACAAATTAGCGAAAAAGTGCGATTTTTTTTCTTTTTTTTTTTGGAAACTCAATATTTATACGAGTGTATCTCCGAAATGAGATCACGTGAAAAAAAATCCTGTTCACGAAATGTACGGACCCTTATTGACTGTAATTTGTGAGAATCTTAATTCTCTTCGCTTAATACTTTTCTTGTAATTAAATAAAAGGTGTAACGCTGCGATCTCTTTTCTCGTGATAGGCAGAGAAACGTATAAAACGCAGTTCGAAAATTTGGAACTCTAGTGTTAAATACATTCATAGCTTTTACCGAAGAGGGTTCTAGCGTTTATAGTATTGAGTTTAAAAGAAATTGTGTTAGTATAAAATATTACGTACGGTAAGCGGAAAGCCACGTTGTAATCCGCGCTTAAAATATAAAGAGACACAACAAAATAACTGAAAGGGCGGCTACGCTGTGAAGTCCGTCTCGTACAGTGTTGCCGCGATAAAGAAATCGGGCGCGGAGCACACTTTGCAACAAAGAAATAAAATATTATAATAGTAAGAGCAGACTTATAGTTATGTAAGGTCATGAATATCTCAATGCATCGTAGAAATAGGAATAATAATTAGGCTTGTCAATTTTACAGTGTAAAAATCCGGGAGATTTATTAAAAAGCTCACAATACACATTTTAAAACGTTTGTGCACGAGAGTATGTAGGAAAATACCTCAGTTGTTAAGTTATCGACAGAGCAACAACAACAACTACTACTACTATTACCAGGGAGGTATTTAGAGGGTAGGTCCGTGGGGTCTGGAGCTCGCTAAATTCAAGAGTTTTAGATAGAATTAGTGTAACTTTACGCGTTATTATTTGTATTTAATATACATTTCATGCGCAGACACACCTTGGACCCCGTGAAGCCCGTGAACTTCTCCCAAATTGAACTTCTGACTACTACTATTACTAAGAACAAGATTCGTTCAACTTTTATCAACATTCGTAAATGGAATTTTGATAGCGATCTGTATTTCAGCACGCACTTTATAGCAATTTGTGTTTCAGTACTCATTTTGTAACAAGGTCCGGAGTACTGGTGGTAACGTCGCAGACTTCGCAACGGCAATGAGCAAGTCCGCGGGTTCGAACTTCGCACCACGAGACTACACATGCTGACTGAGGTTTAAATTTCCTGTTACACCAGGTGAATGCCGGGAAGGTACCTTCAAACTAGGCCACGACTGACTCCTCCTCACATCTTCTCCCATTCCTTATCCCGGCCTGAGCAAAAGTTGCCTAAAGGCCACAAACAAATTTTAAAAAAACACTTTGTCCATGAAAACAGTATTACCAATTTTTACAAGGAACAATGTTTTTAACATAACGAACTACTTTACCATCACGACGTAGACAGCAGAGCTGAAATATGACCCGAACATACGTGGCCCGGAGATACGGTCCAAAACTTGACCCGGTCTTGATTCAAAACTCGATCTTGACCCAAGTGACTAGGCGAACCGATGCTCGAATCTTGACCCAATTGACCCGGTGGCATAATTTGAACCCGGTGACTTGATCTTGTTCGTATGGTTTGAATATACCGATATCGTAATTCGTGAGATTCCTTGAAAAGTACGGAACTTGATTTTTAAAAGTTTTAAAATATTGTAACTTTTATCCTATTTAATACTTCAAACACGAAATTCTCTCAGAGTAGGCTTTCAGTGACGGTATTTTGTTTTTTCTGGTGACATGAGACTATTTCCATATGTTATTACTAATACTAGGAAGATTTCGGCGTCGTATATTTCGTGTTGTGGCAGTAACACTCGCGGTCCCGGTCACCCCTAAAAAATAAACACTGTTTTAACGCAAAAGTATATAATAAAGAAAAGTTTCCACTTTCACACTGTTCACGCGTTTTACTGTTCGCTCACTAACATCAAGACACTTGGAAGTACGACTTACTGGTTGAGATACGCAATTACTTACACCCTGCTCTTTCTCTGAGTCAAAATACTGTAAGTTCGAGCTTTAATAACCATGGAGTTCCCAGAATTTCGCAAATAAGGAATGTTGCAAACGTAGATATGTAACTAAAATAAGCTAATCGCTAACAATCCAATAGCAAAATCAGCACTTAAACAAACAAACAAATAAATAAATAAAAAAAAATTGGAAAACAAGTCTCGCACTGCATAGCTACAACGAATAGGGTCAAAAACGCGGGCGGTGATGTGGCAACGTTGTCACTGCCCATGAGCTGTGATAGAGAAGGGGGAACAACAGCTAACTTTATAATGTCAAACAAGTTATTGTTTATATGTGAAGAAAACAAATAAAAACAAACTAATTGTAAAGAGTATCTCAGGATCTTTCTACTCGTTTTTTTAGATTGATAATACTCCGCGCCAATACACAGATAACATTAAATCGGTTTTTACCTAATTACGACAAAAGTATAAAGTGAAGAGAATTAAGAATCTCACAAATTACAGCCAATAGATGCATCTACATGTCCTGCACAGTAAATATTTCTACGTGATCTCATTTTGGAGATACACTCGTATAAACATTGAGTTTGCAAATAAGTACTAAAAAAAAAATCGCACTTTTTCGCTAATTTGTATGTTTTTCTCACCATACATTACAAAGGAAAATTTTATTTGTCAAGTATTAAAAAGGCAACATTCTAACAATTCCAACAAGGTACGACGGGACTATGTCAGAAAGCCCACTGGTCAGATCGCCCACTTCTGAAAGTGGTCAGAACGCCCACAGAAATGGTCAGATCGCCCACCAAAATAGGAAAACATGCAAATTCAGAAATGGTCAGAGCGCCCACTGGTCAGAACGCCCACTCGTAAAAATGGCAACAACGTTCACCAAAATGGTCAGAACGCCCACTTTAAAAAGGGTCAGAACGCCCACCAAAATGATCAGGATCCCCCCAGGTTAGAAAATACAAACCCTAGCAAGGTACACGGTTAATACTTTAATTTTTTGCAGTTTAATACTTATATTAAATCGATACTGAACAAACATAATGAAAAAAAAAAAAAACTCGGGAAAACGTTCACAAAGTGAGTCGGAGTCGAGTCGGGGGCTGTGCACATAAGCTACAGCAGCGAGTATAATAGTTATACGATAATGCTGCGTTTGTGTGTTTCTTTTCCTAAGTATAATTATCTGCTATGTGTTATTATGTTGTTATATTATTAAGTGTAATATATCGCCTTAGAAAAACGCATCAGAAGCGAAATCCATATCATAGTTGAAAAGGGAAATTGCAAACACGTCACATTAAAGCAATATGAACTAAATAAAATATTTGTTGAAATATAATTTAAAATTCAAGCTGTTTTCAACGTGCAAATAAAAACATGATAAATGTAGTTAATTTCATTCTATTAGCTCTTAAGTACAATTTTTATTTAATTACCTTGGAAAGGCACATATCAAGCGTAATTTAAGGAACAATTATCATATTCAGCCGTTTTCTATCCACTGCTGGATAAAGGCATCCCCCTTTTCTTTCCACGTATCTCGCTCAGCTGCAATCCTCATGAATGTAGCTCCTGAAAAACGTTTAATTTCATCTAACCATCTTGCATTTGGACGTCGTCTCGGTCGTTTTCTTCTTCTGGTAATCCAAATTATAGTCCATAGTCGTCCATAGTTGTTCCTATCATTCATCTCATCATAATTCTTTCTGTGAGTCTTTATCTTTGAATCGTTTGCGTATTCAATGTCCAAGTTTCACAGCCGTATATCATCACAGGTGAGAGACATTGCTTATAAACTTTACTCTTGAGACACATTGGTAGTTTTCTTTTGAAAATAAAATGTGTTCTTCCAAACGAGCTCCACGCCATTTGCATTTTCTATTTATTTCATCCATCAACTTAGCATAAGTTGATTTGAGCTGCTCTGAGTAAACATACTCATTAACTATGCCTATTGTCTCTCCGTGAATCAATATTTCCTTCTTTGCAGCATGTTGATTGTACATTACTTTTATTTTACTTAAATTCATTTTAAGGCTTATTTTCGAGTTTCGATGGGCGTTCTGACCGGTAGGAACTCTGACCATTTCTGAATTTGCGTGTTTTGTCGTTCTGGTGGGCGATCTGACCGTTTCTGTGGGCGTTCTGACAATTTTCAGAAGTGGGCAATCTGACCAGTGGGCGTCTGACGTAGACCCAACGTTGTTGCTATTTTTACGAGTGGGTGTTCTGACCGGTGGGCGCTCTGGTGTTGCGTGTTTAGCCATTTCTGTGGGCGATCTGACATAGACCCGGTACGACTATCCAATATAACTCTTGAGGTTACATCATAACAGAACCGCGAAGTCAGGGGCCAATCTTTATGAAATGGACAGTAGTAAACGTACATATGCATCTCTGCCTTGAATAGAAGCAGGTTGTATCCCGGGATTTTGAGCTAAAGCTAATTGATTTTTGCGGACGGTAATTATGATCAAAAATAGATATCTTCCTTGAATAATACCGTAATTAGAAATTAACGTATTGTATATACGGGTTGGGAGTATATTTCGGTAACAATTCGTAGTTTTTCAGTTTACAGTAAAGATGTCTGCGAAGTTATATTTATCTCTAGGAGCTTAAATTCCTATAATTCAAAATATTTCTTCAGTTCCTTGGAGGTTTATTAGTATTTTACCAAAAACTATACCAAATAGCTTCAGTCCATATGTTCTTAGTTCCCTTATGTTTGTCAGGTTGAAGATAAAGGAAGAAGTATAACAATGTGGCAATCAATGTATAAATAATCCCATCATTTGCCTCGTAAGGCTACAGGAAAACAAAGCAATAGTAAATTGGGATGAATGTGTGAAAGCTTAAATCCAAGCTGATTACATTAATTATCTAAGGCGCAAAGCATTAAAATACTCGCTCTGTAAAAAAACGACATTAAAAAAAAATGAAAATGAAACTTTCAAAAAACTTCACAGAAAATAAAAACTTTTTTTTACAACATTTTTTTACATCACTATGTGTTCTGCTCCTTTGCTGTACGTTTATAGTCTCATTATCAGTGGGTTGCACACGAAGGAAAAATGATTTAATTTGGACACACTTTATTAAAGTTAGTGCTTCCGAAAATAACCGTAAAAACCAAATGTAGATTATGTAAAAAGGAAATCGGAGGTCTTGCTGCCCGAACGAGAGAACATTTCAAGAAGTGTAATTCAAATCCCGGCCAGGACACTTGAGAAATTTTCTTCATTGTGCCCATGGCTGACGCTCTGAGATATACTCAGCCTGCTATCAAATTGAGTACCACAGTGTCCTTGGTATTCCTGGACACTTTGGGAGGTAAAGGAAGCCGAGCGTGGGACTGACCACCCCACCTCACTTCGTGGCGTTGGTCAAGAATATGTGGATCGCTACCTCCACATACCCTATGCGCGGTTCATGGCGCGTGCGCATTGCACAGGGTATATCTTTACATTTTTATCTTTTATATAATAAATAGCTTTGTCACTGAATTTTAATAAATAGCAAGTTTCATCAAATTTGGTAAAGTAGAACCTACATTTTCTAGTAAATACTTATGAATAGACCGGAAGCGCGTTTGAAACGTTATAGAGGCTACTGTATGTAGATGGAGTACCTATCATAACCCCTACCAATTTTCTATTTTTAAGAAAATGTTTAAAACGTTTTAAACGTCTTAAAAGTTTTAAACACTGTTTTTTTTTCAGTCTATAAAAAACACGTTTAAAACAAAAAAAAACGTTTTAAACATATGTTTTGTTTTTAAAAAAATAAAACATGTTTTTTTCCAACCCTGCTCCCTACTGGAACAACTACTTGGACATACTAGGAAAACAAACTAGAGCCGCTGGGAAAAGCTATCAGAGTTCAAAAGATGCAGTAACAAGGGGTAGAAGACTAATTAAATACCGGGAGTTACGAATAAAGTATCATGATGAAATCCATAAGTCTAAAAACAATACTTGGGAGAAATATCTAGAAGCGAATATCTGCCAGGACCTATGGGGAGTCCCATATAGGTTGGTCATGGATAAAGTTAATTATCCAATGATGTCAACGGTACAAAAAGTAAATGGGCAGTTAACAAATTCATGGCGAGAGACAATACTAACGTTATGTGAGAAATTCTTCCCAAAAGATTATCAAGAAGAAGACTCTCCAATTAACAGTAACATTAGGCGAAAAGCTAAAATACCACCAGTAGTGGAAGAAAAATCAGCAGATGTCACGAATGAAGAAGTAAACTTTGGTAAACTTAATTTTTATATGGACGAGTCTAGTAACTTTGGACTTCGGCCCGTCACGATTTGCCTTTAGCTGTTAAAATCCATGCCCCTGCCGGGTCTCGAACCCGGGTCCTTCGAGCCGATTGCCTACCGCCGCAGACCGCTCGGCCGGCACGGATGAAGAAGTGAACGCAATAATTAAGAAACTGAAGAACAAAAAGGCTCCTGGATTGGACAATATATCCAATGAGGTGGTTAAAAACTTGAAGGAGGAATTGACTCCATATCTAACGAGATTGTACAATTTATGTATAAAACGAAAGAAATTTCCAACACCTTGAAAGTGGGCAAAACTCATAATTCTTAGTAAGGGACATGATAGAAATCCCCAGCTAGTGGGTTCGTATAGACCTATAAGTCTCTTGAAAACCTTCGGTAAGATATTCGAGAATTCAACAACAGAGGCATATAGATGACTGTATATTGCAATATGGATTTCGTCCTAAAAAATCTACAGAAGATGCAATTCATAGACTTTTGGATGTTGTGATGGAGGAGAATACTGCAAAAAAAAGTACGTGCTGTCTATGTTGGTAGACATTGAGGGTGCGTTCGATAGTATGTGGCCACCTACAGTACTCTGTTACTTAAAGGACCACAAGAGATATGGGAGATAATACGATATTATTTTAGTGAAAGGAAAGTGGTAGTGGAAGGCACGGGTGAAAACGTTCTTATAACACCGGAAAGAGGATGACCGTAGGGGTCTATCTTGGGACCACTTCTGTGGGATATGGCAATCCAACCTTGCCTAAAGGAATTAGCTGAGCGAGGGGATGTGTGTGGTGTGGTTGCATTTGCGGATGATGTTGCAATCGTCACATCGGGTAAAAGGTAGCGCGTCTGACTACGAATCGGGCGGCCCGGGTTCAAATACCGGCCAGAACACTGTAGGCTTTTCTCGCAGTGTTCCCATGCCTGGCGCTCTCAGGTGCACTCAGCCTCCTATCAAACTGAGTAGCAGAGTGTCCTTGGTACTCCTCGGCACCTTGGGAAGGTAAAGGCGGTCGAGCGTGGGACTGACCACTCCACCTCACTTCGTACCGTAGGTCAAGAAAATGTGGAGCGCTACCTCCACATTTCCCATGCGCCGTTAACGGCACGTGCGTATCGCACAGGGGCTAGCTTTTCTTACATGTTATTCGGAAAGAAACTAAAAGAACCTCCTTGACCTACCTTTTGACCTACAAGAACAAAAAAACAAAGGAGTTAAAAGCAACTATAATAAATATAATTGATGAAAATCTTAACTTCATGAACATATAAGAACACAAAGAACAAAGGTACAAAAAGTCAGCCACAAGGTTATTTTGATGGCACACAGGAACTTTAAATTGAATATTTCACAAATTAGCATTTATCAGAACTCTTTAATCAATGGAACAGCTAATTATGCGGCAAGCGTGTGGGCACACAGATTGTTGGCAAATAAAAAACTGGCTGATTCCTATAACGGGGCCCAAAGGAACGTATTAATAAGACTTATTGGAGCCTATAGAACTACCCTTCATCTGGCAATGACAGTGATTATCGCATCGCTTGCTACCAGTTTATATGCTATAAAGAAAGCAGCAAAATATTGGCTAAAGAAGAAGAACCTTGAAGGGGAACGGCTCCTTGGTAGACATGTAGAGGACATTTCGGAACTGCAGGAAGTGATTATTGAAAAATGGCAGCAGGAATGGCAAGCAACACCAAAATGCCGAAGACTTAAAAAGTTCATCCCGAATATCCAAAAGAGGTTGGAAAATATGAACCTAAAACCAACACGTGGCCTTGTACAATTCCTTACGGGTCATGGGCCCTATAGGAGCAAACTGTACCAATTTGGATTAGTGACTGACCTCAATTGCCAGTGTGGAGACATCGATACTCCGGAGCATGCGGTGCTCTGGTGCCCTTTGCAGGAACAAAACATCCTTATTGAAGAAAGATGTACTATCCGGCAAATACCAATATATGAAATTCTACATAATGGCGACTACTTACGTATACTAAATAATATTACTGAATACCCCTCGGCTAAAAGGCATGAACTCGACTTTAGAAGGAATATGTAAGTGATGATCGAGTGTGGGATGAATGTGTCTCAGCAGCAGTAGAAACTCCTGTGCCGGGAAACCGGCAATGAGCTGCTGGAAGTACGTCTGAATGTCTGAAAGTGAGACTGGAGCTGGAGAACCAATATCAACACGGTCCGAACGAATGGACTGCTGAATCCAGTAGATCCGGAATCTGGATATGACTGTGTGGAGGAGGGGCTGCGTGTTCGTGTTGCCTGCGTGTGTCGTGAATCGTGTGTGATATTATACAGGATCAATGTTAGTGGATAATCTTAGTGTTTTGTGTACTTTATAAGAGCAAGCTACTATAATATATTCATACTATTATCACACAGGAGAACCACGAGAATTCATACAGTTGAAGAGAAATGTATAGAATATGGATATCTTCATCGTACCAACAATCTCACACAGGGGAGCCATGAGAATTCATACAGGTGAAGAGGAATGCATAGAGTCTGGATATCTTCATCATACCAACAAAAGGAGAGCCTCTATACTTTTATACTCTACTCTACATGCTCTGTGCATGAATCATCCTCGCCAGACTTGTTTCAGGACTTAATTCCAAAATCAATTAATCATAAAAATTTACTCGGGCGTGGAGACTGTGGTCGGATAAGCTGTCGCGGCGGGGGCATTCAGTGCTCTGAGTCTCCGTCTTGCCGCAATCGGGTGAAATGCAGGAAATTGGTACCATCAATATCAAATTATCCATTATAATTAATAATATGAGAATTATACGCGAAATGAAAACCGTCGGGGCGATGAGTGATCTGGGCAACAGTCGTGCTACCCGTGGGTATTTTATCTCCAATTGAGTCACTACTTAAAATTATACATAAATAACATGGAAAATATATAAGAAGCTGCACTAGTTTAAATAAAATTCATAGTAACAGCCATTATAATCAAATACAGTCACTTAACACTAAAATATAATCTAGCAGAATTAGTTATCTTGGGAAGGGTTCTTTGTTAATTTTTGTCAGTATAGGAACATATACTCAAGTCCCATGTTACTTTTTGTTTGTTTGTTTGTTTGCTTGTTATGTTTGTAGTGTAGTTTATGTCTGTGGTTTTGTGTCCCTACCCCTCCTCGTCCTTGCACCTTGTCCTGTCCATGTTTACCAATAACATTTGTATACTATTAAAATAAAAGAAAAAAATACTTGCTATGATGATACCCGACTGACTTTTTCTATTAGGAAATTGACCTGAAAGCCCGGGAAACTGAGCAAATGAAAAAAAAAAAATGGGTAACAGTGTGGCCAGGTTATGGAAGCGGGAAAATGACTAGATAGGTTGAAAACACAAAATGGAGAAGAAAGTGCGAAGGTTACTAGGAGTAGGTAAGGGGCTTCCTGCGGGAATAAGAAGGTAAAGAATCAGACGGGGAGGGGAAAGGGAGAACAAAAAAATATTGAAAAATAGGATAAAACTGCAACAAAAGAGGGAACGAAGAAGAGAATAGAAGAAGAAGAAACTGCGCAGCAGGAGGTTACATAGAGTTGAGGGCGGGTTCATGGTTGGCGGAAAGGATAGAGATTTACATCTGTTCCCAATCTCTTTCTAACTGTGGCAGGGAAGTCAGGGTTCAGAATTTTCAGGATGCTGACTAGAAAGGTTTCGTGAAAGGTGCAGCCGAGATAAGAAGTGTGTTCAGGAATGGGGAGGTGCAGAAGTTGTGATTTGGAGGAATAGCGACGGTTGTTGATGTGGATAGTTAGAGGTGTTTGGGTTTCACCAGCGTAGAAGACGGAAAATAGGTTACAGAGAAGGAGATAAATGAGGTTGGAAGATATGCAACCGCCAGAGTGTGGGAAAGAATATGTCTTGTGAGTGAGAGGATGTTCGAAGGTCAGACTGGGATAAAAAATAGGACAGGTTCTGCAGCCAGGTCTATTGCTCATGCCAGGTTTGGAGGAAGGCACGGAATTTGTCCATCACTGGTGAGACTTGTATTGAGGTTTGGATGTCTGCGGTAGACTAGCTTGGGGCACGTCGGAAAACTCTTTCAGTCTCAGGTGACGCAGTGAATATGGGGTGTGACAGTTTGAGGAGCTTTTGGAGGGCCTCAAGGCTGGGATAATTGGGAGCGGAGAGAACTTCGCGGAGAGGTCGGTTGGAGTTAGGGTGATTACGGGCACGGTCCAGTTGTTTACGGATGAGGTGTTTGGGATATCCACGCTTAGTGAGAGCTGAGGAGATAGTACTGAAATAGTTACGGAGAAGGTCATCAGAGGAACAGATGCGGGAGCCCCGGACAGCAAGAGCTTTTGGTATGGTATGAATGGGAACTGTTGAAATGGGGATACTGCCTACTGTTGGTAGTTTTGATGTGAACGCCTGTCTCAAGTCGATTGTTTTTGAGCCAGACATCAACATCAAGTAAAGGTACGTATTCCCTGGTGAAGGACCAAATGAATTTGACGGGAAAGGTGTAGTTGAGGGTTTGTAGAAATGTTTCCAGTTACTCTTGTCCGTGGGTCCAGATCAAGAAAATATCGTCAATATAGCGAAGTTTGGTGGAAGTTTTGAGACGTATTGGATCTCCAGGCATCCCATGAAAAGCTTGGCGTAGGAAGGGGCCATGTGAGTGCCCATGGCTGTGCCTTTGATCTGAAGAATATTACGGTTCTCAAAGTTTAAGTTAATTTGTTCATGCTGAGAACAAACTGTGCTAACTGAAGAAGAAATGGTGTGCTGGGTTCAGGAGAACTGGGGCGTGTTTTGAGAAAGTGTTCACGCGCAGCGAGACCATGGGTTGTGAGGAATGTTGGTATACAGTGACGTTATGTGAACTGAAACTAACATGGTGTCAAGTGGGAGAGTATCAGAGATAGAATGTACTGTGGAAAGGAAGTGGTTGGTATATTTAATGTACGAAGGGAGAGGAGAGGAGAGCCTGGACAAACCACCCTGTTGACTGACACGTTCCAATCACATCACAACCTAACCACAGCAGAACGAAGAGTTATATCTTCGTTCTGATCCGACCATCATTATCCGCACGACTGATCATGAATTACTCCGACTATCAATCCGAAGTCCTCCAACAACATTCCGATCCTACCTTTTACAGCCCCTTGACGATGATCCTACCCAATACTCCCGTAATACGATCACCACCTACCTCCAAGCGCATGTACCCCATGTGGGGCTATCGCGTTCCACTGTCTTTGCACTATGTGTTGACAATCCCAGATTACCTACATTTTACCTACTTCCCAAAATTCATAAAATTGGTAATCCCGGCAGACCCATCGTTTCCAATATTTTCTCTCCCACTGAAAGAATCTCCGCCTTCCTTGGCCACCATTTTCAAACGTTTGTCCAGCCTCCCCCCCCCCCATTCTTACATCATGGATACCAAAAAATTCCTCTCTACAATACATTCTATCTCTGATCCTCTTCTACTTGACACCATCTTAGTTACAGTTGATGTGACGTCACTGTATACTAACATCCCCACCCACGGTCTCCCTATCCTTGAACACTTTCTCGACACACGCCTCAGTTCTCGTAAACCCAGCACACCATTTCTGCTTCAGCTAGCGCAGTTTGTTCTCAGCATACAACTTAACCTTTGAGAACCATAATTTTCCGAAGCTATGGGCGCTCGCATGGCCCCTTCCTAAGCCGAGCTTTTCATGGGACGCCTGGACACGCATACTTCAACTACACAACTCTCAAACCTTTCACCTGAGTTCTTTAAATCGACGATTGGACCCACAAACAAGAGTCACTGGAGGGGCTCAATGATAGAACGCTCATCTCTGGCGCTTGGGATCGTCGGTTCAAATCCTACTCGTGCCATGTAAGCTTTGCGGTGGACAAACACCGTGTGCGTGGGTTTTATCGGGGTTCTCCCGTTTCCTCCCATTTCCTTCACTCCACCAATTCATTCCATCATTATCCAACCGACCTGAGCCAAAGTTAAACAAAAGGCCTTAAAAATGAAATTCAAATTTAAGGGTCACTGGAACATGTCTAGAAAACCTCAACTACACCAAATTTGCCGTCAAGAGTCAGGGACTGCTTTTAAGTCAAATTAGCTTGGTCCTTCTCCAGGAAACATACCTTTACTCGACGTGCATGTCTGGCTCAAGAACAATTGAAGACAGATAGGCGTTCGCATCAAACCTACCAACAGTATGCAGTATCTCCATTTCAACAGCTCCCATTCATACTATGCCATACCAAACGCTCTCTTCCATACGCTCTTGCTGTCCAGAGAACCCGCATCTGTTCCTCTGATGACCTGCTTCAAAACTATTTCAGTACCTTCTCTTCAGCTCTCATTGACTGTGGATATCCCGAACACCTCATTCGTAAACAACTGGCCCGTAATCATCCCAACACCAACCGACCTCCCCGCGTAGCTCACTCCGATCCCAATCTTCTCACCCAGTACCACCCCAGGCTTCAGGCCCTCCAAAAGCTCCTCAAACTGTCACAACCCATACTCACTGCGTGACCTGAAACTAAAAGAGTTTTCCCGTCATGCCCCAAAATTGACTACCGCAGACCTCCGAATCTCAACACTATTCTCACCACAACTGGACCAATCCATCCACCTCCACCCAAACCTGACAAGTGCAATAGACCCCGCTGCAAAACCTGTCCTATTTTTGATCCCAGTCATTCCTTCGTACATCGTGTCACTCACAAGACGTGCTCTTTCCGACACTCCGGGAGTTGTATATCTTCCAACCTCGTTTATCTCCTACTCTGTACTGTATGCTCCGCCTTCCACGTTCGCGAAACCCAAATTCCTCTAACATTCCGCATCAATAACCATCGCTACTCCTCCAAATATCAACTTCCGAACCTCCCCATACCCGAACACACTTCCTATCATGGCTGAACCTTTGACGAAACCTTTCGAGTCAGAATCCTGATAGTCCTGAACCCTGACTCACCTGCCACAGTAAGAAAGAGATGGAAGCAGACGTACACCTGTATCCTTTCCGCCAACCATGAACCCGGTCTCAACTGCCTGTAACTCCCTGCAGCGCAGTGTCCTCGTCTTCTTCCATTCTCTTCTTTGTTCTGTCTCTAGTTGCACTTTTATTATATTTTTCTATATTGTTTCTTTGCTTTCCGCTTCATCTTTATTATTATTATTTCCCCCTCCCCTCTGATTCCTCAGGAAGCCCCTTACCTGCACCTAGTAACCTTCGCACTTCCTTCTCCATTTGGTGTTTTCACCGTTCCAACTAGACATTTTCCCGCCTCAACAACCTGGCCATACTGTCACCATGCATCTGTTGACAATATGGCACCAGTCCCGCACCTGGCCGCTCTGTCCCTTTCCTCTCCTACCAGTTGAAAACGCTTTATATTTATGATAAAAAGTAAGAAAATTACTTACAGCTTGTTTGTTCCATAGAAAAAATACACACACGAAATAAAATTAACACAATTTTTCGCGATATTTCGATAAAACAATATTATCACTGTATTCCTGCTAGTAGAAGGAAGGGCAAACACGTGCGGACAGATTAAAAGACTAAGACAACAGTGGCGATGCGTAGCGGACGACGCACCAAGTTTGGAGAACAGGTGATTGCTGCATAGCGCGTGGATTTCCGGAGCTTGGACAACCGACAAGTGACGATGGTTGTTAATACGAATATTAAGAGCACCACCTGTTTCCCCCATATAAAAGCCACTACAGAACTTGCAGGTTAGGATGTATATTACATTAGAGGTGTGGCATGTACCCTTGAAATTTAGGGTGTACCGACCACTAGCAGTGTTGATAGTCACCGTGGGAGAAGTTATTAAAACGAAGCAGGTCCTACATCTGGGTCTCTTGTTAGATGGGTGCCAGTCTGGGGTGGTGGCGAGGAAAGATTCGTACGGATCATGATGTTTCTAAGATTAGGGGGATGCTGAATAACTAATCTCAGTTTGGTGGGGGATACTGATCTTGTGTCTGGGTCAGACTGGAGAATGTGGAAATGAGAGTTTAGGATTTGTTTGACCTTGGTTAGTTTATGATGGAACTGGGTGATAAAATCGGTGGGTTGGAAGTTTGAGTGGGTTGAATGTGTGAGGATACACGGCGAATCTGTTTGGTTACAATTGTTAGGTGGGTAGCCACGGTAACTAGAGCCTCTTGGAGGCGCTGGTAGTAGGTTAAAGCGATCAAGAAAAAAAAAGTTTTACGATGACACGAAGACCTAGGCCCAACTCAGTTCGAGAGTTTGGCAACACTGATCTGCAGTTGTTGCGAAGGAATGAAGTCCTGATAACAAGGCTGGTGATATAGCTACTACCTATTTATTTACGTTTAAGGAGTAAATGACGCGTGAACATACGTTTATTCTTTGTGGGAGTGCAGTAAAGAATATTAATCATTGACATATGTTAAGTTCGAATAAATTGAGTGAAAGACAAACACAAGTGGTCTTTATGAAGTGCCTGTTCGCTGGAAGGAGGGATGCTATACTCTACTATGGGGTGGAAGAGTTGGCCAGCTACCGGAGGAATACTGGAATGGTTTGGATAAACTGTTATATTCTAGGTAGCATAAAGAGAATGTCCAATTGGTGAGTAACACTTTTTTGATCCTTATTGGCAGTTTGCTGAGCGTACTGATTTCACTCATTAGGAGGACGAATATATTTATTCAGCTGATACTCGTGGAATGAATATCGTCTATCTTTTCAACGATAGAAATATCTGAATAGTTGTGTCACATTAAATTCATCAGAAGTCACGATAATTGCAAAAATAGTGTACGTATCATTTTGACAGTGACAGAAACCATATTTTTTTATTAACTGCGTTAGTAAGGTGACAAACGTTATAATTTGCGTGTTCGACAACAATAGAAAGCACGAAGTCTGAACGTGGGGAAGGTAATTTTCAATGTTTTTGCCTTCTGACATCACAATTGAACACATTTTTCGTAGTTTTTTCGGTTGACATCCACATAATTCATTCTTTTTTCCTTCTTCGTCGAACAGCGGATGTAGTGTTGCAACATGAAGAGTTAATTACCAGAAATTTATTCTCGAAGCCGCATAATAGCAAATAAAGAAGAGTGCGTATCAATGACGATTTTTAAATGAATGTGGATGCCGAAAACAAAGCGTAAATATATTAGGAGAATTGTGAAAGACGAAACTAAAGGTAAATATACTGTTGAGTGCGAATCATATGAATAGCTTGATCGGAACAATTGAACACGTTGGATAGGAATTCCCCGAAAGAAACGAAATTATTATTCCGAGAGCATATTAGGAACATGTACTCTCTTCAGTACACCAGTGGCGAGTAACTGAGATAGCATTTTTGTGGATATTACGTTTGTTTAACATTGAACAAACTAACGTATGTGCTTATTATAATTTCTCAGAAAATCCCAGTGTATTGGCAAAATAAACTGAGTGGAAGTGCACTTAGTTGTACAACAAATTTAATGGACAGGTTATCGGAATCGATGTAAGTTTCTATCAAAGTAAATTGTCAACATTGTCGGAAAGAATTATTTCCGTATCCAAAGAGGTAGTATTCGCGTCTTGAATAGGTTTCTAAATGTACGTGATAAGGCGTGGGTACCCACAGGATATACTTTCGGTATAATTTACAGTATATTAACACCTAGAAATTATAGCACATTTTTAAGGTTCTTTATGATATATGTAAGCGGAAATACGGATCCGGTATACTCTGAACTTTATGGAAAATTCATATTGAACCACAGATAATATCCTGAATATTTCTGCATCTTTTTCTAAATGGTTCCTAACAATATGTTGATGAGACAGGGTTAGAATATGGAGCGCGGAAAGGATAGTGTAGCTAGCATATTGTGAAGGATACGATATATACAAACTGAACTTTATCATACATCACTTCATACAAATATACATAGGTATGAATTATGGGAAATACTGAATAGGTCTTAAAATAGTCTGAATGTCTGGAAGTCATTTGTATAATTTATTTTCGCGAAAAGTTTGAAAGACGAACAGTCTGTCATCAATACTTTAGATTTATTTCGCATCATACTATTTTATTAGCAATTGTGCTTTCGTGTATAGATATCAATCCGAAAGGTTGTATATTATCTTCAGTAATGATAATACAGTGAAGTATTTCAAATATTATTTTTGTCCCTTATTTGATCGGGGTTACTTCTTGCAGCTGTAACAGTAGTTATATATATA
>JAGDQP010001115.1:67268-131999 GCA_022664845.1 Lepisma saccharinum
TATATATATAACTACTGTTACAGCTGCAAGAAGTAACCCCGATCAAATAAGGGACAAAAATAATATTTGAAATACTTCACTGTATTATCATTACTGAAGATAATATACAACCTTTCGGATTGATATCTATACATATCCAACTGAAACCTTGCTTCCTATCTTCATGAAATCGACCCTCCTTGTGGAACGCCATTCTACTTGCTTTTGGAAAATATGTATATATATATATACACAGCTTATAGTTTGGTATTAGGTCACACATATTCACATATAAAAATCACTATATTTCGTGTATCACAAAGTACAAGTTTGAAGAGACAGAGGCAACACGTAGCGGACAAAGAATCAAAACTGGAGAACAACTGACTGCCGTAGCACGTAGATTTCCGGAACTTGAAATAATAACTTTATAGCGTGTACGTACAAGGTGGGATCGTGGATGGAAATGTGTTGAAAATGCAGAGGAAAAGGGGAGCTGAGTTATTGAAGGTTAAGGCCAGGTTTTATTTTCGCGCTCAAACCATGAATAAAGGCATGACGGGAAATGACTCAATGTAATCCCGTATCAATCTTCTTCTCTCGTCTACGTTTGTGTATTCTTAACTATACCAAATCAGTTGCTCATGCTAGCTTTTTACGCTCGTGCTTGAATTTAGGCCTTACTCCTAAAGGACTGACTTCCAAAATCCCGCTCTCTGCCATAACACCAGTACACCCCCCGTTTTTCATACCGCTTTACAGATCTTTTGCAGTTGAAGTAACACTCAATATGCATTCCCTACACTTGCAGCGTACAAGTAACGTGTTGACCAACATCCAGTCTCTCACAAAAATCCTCTTGTTGACTTCCCATGATTGACATGATAGAATTTGCACCGTCTGGACCCAGGCCCGTTATCTACACTCCTCAATGAACCAGAAACACCTTAATAAGTTATCCCTCCTCTGTCGCCGTGCTTTTCAAACCGGATGTGTCCTGCCCTCTTCCTCTCCCACACAAAAAGCACCAAGTTCCATTACTTGCAGAACCACCATTACCTACTCCCAACACTCGACCACCCGGTAATAATAAACAATTTCTACTCACTACCCAGTTCTCAGAAATAAAGGTCCGCCCAGGAAATTCCACTACTACCTCCATCGTAAACCTATTCAAATACAACCTTACTCAATCTGAACCTAGTATCCTCTGCAAAGGACTTACTTTTCCCCTTCCAAGGCGTACAACCATTTCCTGTTGTTAAATGATATCCTTCCCTTTGTCCGCGGACTAAGATGGCGCTATTTTTGGGCAAAAAATCCACCTATTCCAGGCACACCTTCCAATGAACTCCTACTAGCCTTGAAAGCTTCAGCCTTCCCTCAAACACGGACCCACCTCCACTTATTAGTAACCATCCCCTAGAACGTTACATATGCCAGCACCAATAGTGAGTTTTCACATCAGATGGCCAACCAACTTAACCCCTAACCAACGCAAACCCCTTGTAGCGCTACGCGAGAACCATGACATAATGGTCCTCCTAGCGGATAAGGGGTCCACTACAGTAGTCTTAGACAAAGCTGACTACCTCCATTAAGATTACCGCCAAATATCCGATCCCAACACCTACAAGCCGACCACCACCGACCTAACCTACACACACAAACAGAAAATTTCCGATTTCATTAGCGCTAATGGTCCTCGTCAGGGCATATCTGATATGTCCATAAAGTACCTAATCCTGGACAGTCCACGTACCCCAACCTTTTACCTACTACAGAAGATCCACAAACAAGGTAACCCAAGCAGACCCATTGTAGAGAGCTATAATTCCCCTACTGAACACATTTCCGCTGTCGTCGACTCCTTCCTTCAACCACATGTTAAAGCGCTGCCTGCCTACATACGCGACACCTACCACTTCTTAGAAATCATCCGTAAATTACCGCCTCTTCCTTCTGGCCTGCTGCTTTGCACCATAGATGTTACTTCCTTATATACCAACATTCCTCATGCCCATTGCCAGCAGCTATTGAATTCTTCCTTAGTCAGAGACCTAAACCTCATAGCCCAACCACAGCTTTCCTTCTTAACCTGGCCAACCTAGTTCTCACATGTAACAACTTCACCTTTGACGACAAACGCTACCTTCAAATCAGAGGCACAGCCATGGCTACGAGAATGGCAACTTCTTATGCTAATCTGTTTATGGGCAAGCTCGAACGTGATTTCCTGCAAACTCAACCTTTGACCCCTCTACTCCGGGTAAGATTTTTGGATGATATAATGATGCTATGGACTTCCTAGCAACCATCTCCTAGAATGTTACATCTCCTCCAGTACCAATAGTGAGTTCACACAACAGATGACCAACCAACCTAACCAAACCCATAACCAACGCAAACCCCTTGTAGCGATACGCGAGAACCATGACATAATGGTCCTCCCAATGGATACGGGGTCCACTACAGTAGTCTTAGACAAAGCTGACTATCTCCAGGAAGATTACCGCCAACTATCCGATCCCAACACCTACAAGCCGACCACCACCGACCTTACCTACACCCACAAACAGAAAATTTCCGATTTCATTAGCGCAAATGGTCGTCCTGAGGGCATATCTGAAATGTCCATGAAGTACCTAATTCTGGACAGTCCACGTACCCTCACCTTTTACCTATTACAGAAGATCTACAAACCAGGTAACCCAAGCAGACCCATCGTAGCCAGCTATAATTCTCCTACTGAACGCATTTCCTCTCTTGTTGACTCCTTCCTTCAAACACATGTTCAAGCGCTGCCTGCCTACATACGCGACACCTACCACATCTTAGAGATTACCGTCTCTTCCTTCTGACATACTGCTTTGTACCACAGATGTTACTTCCTTGTATACCAACATTCCTCTTGCCCATGGCTTAGAAGCTTTAGAATTCTTCCTTAACCACAAACCCAAACCTCATACCCTTAAAACAGCTTTCTTTCTTAACCTGGCGCCAACTTAGTTCTCACATGTAGTAACTTCACCTTTGACGACAAACACTAGCTACAGATCCGAGGCACAGCCATGGGTACGAGAATGGCAACCTCTTATGCTAATCTGTTTATGGGCAAGCTCGAACATGACTAATGCAAACTGAGCTCTTGACCCCACTACTTTGGATAAGGTTCTTGGATGATATCCTGATGTTGTGGACTCATGGTGAAACCAGTCTCAACACATTCCTAAAACAGCTAAACAAATTCCATGTTATCCAGTTTACTTGGTTCATCTCTAACAAAAGATTTACATTTCTTAACGTGGACATCACTTTTAAAAAAACAACATCCTTAATGCTTCCGTTCACATAAATCACCAACCAAATGCAGTATTTACACTACTCAAGTTCCCACCCTTACCACACCAAGAAAGGGATTCCTTGCACTCAGACGACAACGCTTGAATTCCAC
The DNA here is from genome assembly GCA_022664845.1 of Lepisma saccharinum. Taxonomy (NCBI): domain Eukaryota; kingdom Metazoa; phylum Arthropoda; class Insecta; order Zygentoma; family Lepismatidae; genus Lepisma; species Lepisma saccharinum. The sequence goes on from JAGDQP010001115.1 coordinate 70,702, forward strand.
CACCTCTGCTACTGAAAGTTACAACCAACGTCTCCAGGAAGCTCTTAGTCAACCGTGGCTACCCACCTAACCTTGTAACCAAACAGATTCGTCGTTCATCCTCACACATTCAACCCACTCAACCCCTCAAACCACCAGCTCCCAACCCTCCGTCGCTCAACCCACCGGCTCTAATCACACAGTTCCATCCTAAATTAACCAAGGTCAAACAAATCCTACACTCTCATTTCCACAATCTGACTCAAACGCAAGATCAGTATTTCCCGCCAAACCTCGATTCGTTTTTCAACACCCACCTAATCTTAGAAACATCTTAGTCCGTACAAATCCATCCTCGCCACCACCCCAAACCGGCGCCCGTGCATGCATGACACCCAGATGTAGACTTGCTCCATTTTCATCACTTCTACCACGGTCAGTATCAATACTGCTAATGGTCGGTACACCCTCAATCCCAAGGGTACATGCCACACACCTAATATTATATACATCCTAACCTGCAAATTCTGTGATGCTTTTTATGAGGGGGGAAACAGGTGGACCTCTCAACATTTGTGTTAATAACCATAGCCACTTTTGCACTATTAACAAACCGGATGCTCCAGTCTCCTTACACACAGTCTCTCAACACCAATTTTGACGTATCTTTCCTTGTTGTCATAATCCACATTTTACACCTACGACCAGCACTTCAACATGCCGTCTGTGGGATGGGGCCTTTATTCATGGCTTAAGCGTAAAAATGTATCCTGGACTTAACCTTCAATAGCTCTAATACGTTTTCTCTGCATTTTCAACACTTTTCCTTCCAGAATCCTATCCATTGCTTACACGCTGTACAGTTGTCAACTGTTCAACGCGCCATTCAGCACTCAACTGTTCTCCAAACGATTCGCAGTCCTCTACGTGTCGCTACTGTCGTCCTAGTCTTTTGTTCTATCCACGTGTGTGCGTCTCTCTTCCTCTACAGGAAGTCTACGGTATTAATACCGAAATATTTCAAAAAACTATGTGAATATTAGTGTTGTGTATGTGTGTGTGTATTTACTTTTCTATGGAACAAATAAGATGTAAGTTAATTCCTTACTTTTTATCATAAATTTACCGTAAATTGCCCTTCCGGCTTTCCTCTGTGTAGTGATATATACATATATAAGATATTAAAATACGTAGAAGAAAGGTACAGTACTTACATTATACCAAGACAGGCGTACAGGAACTTCACAAACCCAACAGAAAAGCGGCAACGTTTCTCAAAAGCGTTTCCACATGGTAGGAGAGAAAAAGGACAGAGCGGACTGGTGCGGGATTTGTGCTAAGACGCCATGTTGCCAACAGAAGCTGGGTAACAGTGTGACCAGGTTATGGAGGCGGGAAAATGAGTAGATGGGTCGGAGAAAAACATCACATGGAGAAGAAAGTGCGGTTACTAGGAGTAAGTAAGGAACTTCCTAAAGGAATAAGAGGATAAAGAAAGAATCAGAGGAAAAGGGGACTTCCACTATCATTTCTACGTGGCATCCAATGATTTACACCAACCAATAGATACGGTAAACCAGAATTTAAAGCACATTGTAGTTTGATTCGTGAACCAAGAAATCCATATTAATCCTTCCCAATCCTAAGAATTCCTCTTTACTTCTAAGAATATTCGTAACCGCATCGACTTTGAAACTTACGTCCTGGCGGATAAGCACTACACCTATACCTTTTCATAATACAGTCAAAAGACGTGTAAGACATCAGTGGACTATTGCAACATAAACTAACCTTGGAATGAACAAGTTAATACAAATCTCACAACCCTAAGCTGCTGTCTAATCTACGCCGAACTCTATGAAATTTAAGGTGATTTTACTCAATTACTTTCTTTATGCATATGTTTGCTGGAACGTTCTTTTTTTTTAATGTTATGGTGTTTGTGTGGGTCTTGTATTCGCGCTTTGCTTAAGTATATACTGTTAGAATTATTGGAATGGTAATTTAAGCGAGAAATATTTAATTTCATTTTATTGCATTTAATTCAAGAATGGAAAAAGTAATTTTAGTATTTTAATCTAAATATTTTAAATAAGCATTATTGTGGTTTTCAGTTAAACAATGGGAATTGAAATTTATTAGAACAGTAAGAGATTTTAACGAATTCAGATTGTTGTGTAGTTATGTATATAACAAAACATAGAGTTTCGTTTATGCTTTTAAATACTAATTTAGAAGATTGGATTGGGAATAACCATTAAAAGGACATATGTGGATATGTTAAGCCAAGAGCAATTGGATATTAGTTATATGAAAGAAGATATCATATGCATAGGATATTCAGGTAGTATGTTTACGTACTTTGTCTGAGATAGCGATTTTGGATGTAAAAGGCAATTAACTAATCATTAGAGGATTACGGACAGCTTGATGTTTAAATGAGAAATATTTTTATGGTATATTCTATGCACTGGAAATATAACAGATTTTGTGCAAATACTTGAGAATACAGAACTGCATGAAAAACCTAGATTTCTTCATTCAAATAGGTTAGCGGTAGCTGAAATCTATTACTTTTTGTTAAAGTGTATATTTAGGCCACTTCAGAACAAGCTTCCAACAAATACGTTAACATATACCGACAGGGTGATTGATTAATGTGTTAAAAATGTATGAGATGAGTTCCTGACACCCAAACAAGAAGAATACCTTTAAAAGGAATTTCGAAACAGGCGTAGTTTCGGAGTTCTAATTGCTGAAAGTTGTGACGGTATCGTTGCAAGTAACGTCTTATCTTGACAAATAATGACGTAAGCGGTATTGGTTTAGCATATAACAGTCAAAGTAGTACCCGATACATTCATGTATAAGCAAATGTTTCTGATTGATGGAGTACCTCACGCACAGACAAGTTTCGCAACGTTAAGAATTTTGTTGTCAATGTATTAAATGGCTTAATAAGACAAGCATAGAAATCACCTCTAAGCTGCATTCGCCAATCATAAACAGAGCTTGAATAGGTATATGGGGTACTACTTTGAATGTAATTTGCTAAGCCAACACGGCTTACGTCATCTGTGACGATGCCGCTGAAAGTTTGAGCACCTGTAGATCAAAGGAACTTGTTTCTTCTTTTCGTGTCAGGAATTTACCCTCAAATATTTTGAACGCATTAATCTATCACCTTGTATATCGTTACTTCCTATTCTATCTTACGTACGATGGTTGTGGTACAAATGGTTCTATCAGACCGGACCTGTGTCATACGAAACAAGAGGAAATATATAATGAAACATTTGCCGGTTCATTCCCTGATCTATAGTTGCCTCCTCCCAAATTTGAAGGATCCCTTGGAAGGACGAAGTTTCGTAAACAATGATGACAGCGACAGCCATAATTATCTGGTGCAGGACTTGCATGTACAAATAGTCTACAATTAATATTCAACATTTTTTACCTTCTTTTCAATCAGTTGCGAGAGAAACAGAGAAAGAAATGTCATCTGAGACTAGTCCTAACTGAGCTTGGTTCATCAAGTTCAGAGAGCAGCCGTTTGGTAGTGCTGAGATCGGCTGTGTATGCTCGGATAAAACCTGACTGCGAGGGAACCAAGATCAGTTTGTGTGATGGTATTCAACCTGAAGGGGAAGCTTTTGGCCTTGTTATAACGCAGTGCCAATGCTGTTCCTGTTGTAGAGTGTCTGTTTTATGTCGAGGATTCTTTCGTAGAGAATGAGTAGATCGGCGAATTGGATTTGCAAAGTGAATAAGTTCAGTTTTGTTATCTGAAAAGGCCAGGAAATTAATCAATATTCTAAATGTGAAGTAAACTATTTTCTTTAATCATAATCGGCGTGAATAAATAAAACTTGTGTGAAAGTGAACATGAGTCATCAATGGGTGCAGTACAGGTAAAGTACCTAGCTTTAAATAAGAATATCAGCTTGAATATTTGAACTCTTTAAATTAAAACGAGTGGAATGGTGTTGTGTGTAACTTTCGAATTAATAGTAAAGAAAGTTTAAACGAGAGGTTTAACTTTGGGAACGGGCTCATGTAACACCATAAACTTAGTTTTCAGTCGGAACAAAGTACGTTCTAAAGTAACTTATTTGTAATTGCGGAAGTAAATATTCTATGGCTAGTGCACCTGAGCAATTATTAACTAATTGATAGTTTATGGCATTAAAAGAGGGCTGTTTAAAATCAACAATACGAAAATAAAAAAAAAATATTTAAAAAAACACGAATTTTAAGCAAAGAAAAATGGACTAAAAAGTAAAAAAAAAGTAAAAAAATCGTAAAATAAAAGCGTGTGTGCTCTTGCTTATCTTATCATAAAATCTACGAGCACCCACTCTTTTATTTTCCGATTCATAAATTTATTATTTTTTACTTTTTAGTCAATTTTTCGTTGCTTGAAAACGTTTTTTTTTTTAAAAAAATCCCTTTTTTACATTTATTAATTATTTTTTTGGGTTATTTCGGTGTGGACCAAATCCTAAGGTGTTCTGCAACCAGCCAAACCCAGCCGCTGTGCAGGCTAGTATTTATTTTAGGATAAAGAAGTCTGTAATAACAAAATATTAAAATATGTTTTTAAAATATATAGAAATATATGAAAGTAACAATGGAATGTTGTATTGTCACCCAACTTACGTCACTGTGCAAAATTTTATCATTGTATGACGTCGGGAAATGAGTTAAATTAACGTTGCAAGTATTGTAACAGAGATGAAACAAGATTATAGAGTAAGTTAATAGAAAGCGTGTAATAAGTTTGATACAGGTCCAAGTGAGGACCTTCGTTGAATTTTGAGTGATTTGCAGTAGTTATATAAATTAAACTAAATTCACTAATTCTCAATTTTGGATTCCGAGAAGTTGCCGGTTACGTAAATAGTACCTAGGTAAATAATAATTAATTTAAATCAAAATAGTCAATTAGGTGAGAAAGTTTGGATTTCAGTTAAATAATTTCACAGTGGTTTTTACTAGTAGAGTGTTGTAAAAATTCTCAGACATTTTTTTTTTTTTTTTTTTTTTTTTTTGTGAAGGTCCCAAAATGGGGTTTGGCTGTTATGACTAGTTTTCCATCTAAATCAGTAAATTTTTGAAGGAATTCTGATTCCTTTTGAACTGTTTAAATAGTAACTCCGACTATTTTGGATTTGATTTGAATTACGCTTGAACTTAGCATAATCGCTGAATAAAAGTTAATTGAAATAACTTTCATAGGAATTTTCCATTAAAACTTAAATTACTCGATAGTCTCAAACGTCGGCCATTTTGTGATCGTCAAGGACGTACTAAGTGATGCCATTTTATTAAGATGAGTAGTATGAGTGGAGTGAATGTGCGAACGCATGGTTTAATCATAGAGATAATAATTACCATATAATTTATCGATTTAAACTGCGTGTTTACTTACCGTACCTGCGAATTGAATTATTGAGTGAAAACTTCATTTAAACCAGAATCAACTCGGTTGTCTTTCGACGTTCCCTTGCTTGATCAATTCTTAGTTAGATTAACTTTTCATCTGCCTAGGAAGTCCCTTGTATTTTGACTTCGCATCACATGAATATATATGTAAATCATTTTGTTAAACTGAAATTCCTGTACCCTGTTATTAGTTCTAGTTAGTATTCCCCATCCTTGTAAAAGATATTTTGTAGATTCAATTTGACAGGCACCAATGAAAAAAGCCTTTCCTGGGGAAAGCTTTGGAAATCTTTTTCCTGGAAGTGTTAGGCGTTTCTGAAGAGCTATTAACTTGTTGTGCGATGACTTTTCTCTGTTTCTGAATTTGGCTCCTTGTATTTTGATTGTTTGGTTTCATTCTGAAACTAATACAGTATTAATTTTTACCACAGAAAGGTATCGTCACACTGGATAATGAACACATTTATTCGGACGTCATAAAAATGTGGCATCAGTTGCAAAAGTATGCTATACTGAATATATTTATTTCATTTTCATTTTTCTTTTTGGATTTTATTTATGGTCTTTAGGAATATAAGTATCAGGCCGTCATTTTCATTTAAAACGAAGATTGTATTAATGTATTTTTCATTAATGTGACACTATTAAAAGTCGCAGTTGACTACTAAGATTGTCAATAGTAGAAATGATTAAATATAAGTATACCGTGAAGTCTATATTGCGTGTATTATAACAACATTCACTGAAACTTTGCTTATTTTGATATTGCAAAAAATTAATTTAAGTATCTGCTAAACTGTTTAATACCATAATCGGATGCCATTTCACACTGCTACGAAGTTAATGCATAACTCATTTCTTGAATACACAACTGCCGGTAACATTTGTTCATTAAATCTATTACATAATTTAATATAAAATGCTCCGCACATTCAAGAGCATCACTATTAAACAGCTTCTTTGGTTAAAAAGACAATCAGACTACTCTTAATAAACAGAAATTTGGTTTTGCTTCATTAACTGAGGTTACGAAATAGGGGTCTTAAATAATTCTAAAGTTCTGATCTGAAACAGAAATCGTACTCTTCTATTTGCAAGATCAACAATTTAATAACTCGGTCAGGAGTCTCTTACTCCCCTAATTTATTGATTTGTCTTCCAATCGCCACACAACTGTTCATTCACCCAATAACAGTGTTTCCCTCTAGTGATATATACAATCGATATTTATTATAATCGTTACATATATAATCGATATATATAAACGATTTACAACTTTCCAGCAACAAGTACGAAATAGCGTTAGCTGTGACACTTTTTTTTTAAATATAAATTTACATACAATAGAGGTTAACCTTAGGCATAAATTTTAAGGTCAGATAAGATTTATTATTTTCTAAGCAATGATTTCGAAGCAACGAACACAGAAAGGCAACTACCCCTTTCATTAAAACAGCACTAGATTCTAAGAATAATATGTTTTTACGCAATAGCAAAATAAACTTTCTATTAATAAATTATTACCTTTCTTGGTGTTCTGCAATTGAAAAACGATTTCCACGGGAAAATTTGGTCATGCCTTCTTCTCCTGCTTTTGCTTTTTCTGTTGACAGGGTTCTCACAACATCAATTACTTCCCACCTCGACAATTTCTTGATCTAAAAGAATTTAGTATCGAGCATCAAAACAAAAGAAGAAGAAAAAAAGAGCGCTAAATTTACGATTAATGAACATACTACTGTATTCGAGAACATCACGATGCAATTATTTGCAGTAAGGAAAGAGAAACTTTCAAGTATTTGAGTATTACCCCAATTATTTCTATCTAAAATATGTAAAAACAGAAAATCTTTCTCACAAGACAATATCAAATATAATTATAAAACAGATAAAATATTACAGTTTCGACACTCTATCAGCGTCTTCCTCAGACAAAATCATCTCTCATCTGAAATATAGTTCACTAACCATCTAGTTAAAGGAGCTGGTCCTATCCACCAATCATGTAAGTCATCGCATTAGAAATTCACTTCCTGCCTCTTACCTATTGAAATTATCTCTATCGATCTTTTCGGAAAAAACACCACTTTCGGCTGTCAATAAAAAAGGCACCTCACCAACCCACCTCAAACGACCACTTCCTTAAAAACAGCTCAATGACTCATACGACAATCACAAACAACCCTCATTAAAAATTCACTTCCGGTTTCAATAGCTTATTAAAAGCAAACATTATGTAATTTGAAGAAACACCCCTTTCACCTGTGTATCAAAATGCACCCAAGCCACTATTTCATAAACAACTCAAAAATCGTAAAGAACGTATCACATAGCATATAACACATTTCAATAAACGTATTTCGTTAAGCTGCATAACCACTAGCCAATGACTATCACTACTAATCTGCGCCAATAAACTCATAACACAATTGAAGAGGGACGATAAGTCAGCTCTAAAATAATATGTACAGAAATAAATTGTATAAAAAGAGATTTTAAATAAAGAAAGGCAACATGTTACACAAACTGGTTGCCAGAAAACTAAATCTTATATTTCATGTTAGATCTTGAATAATGAACCACATGGAATCAGATTTGATGTCAAACAGCGTTACATACTCAGGCATACGTCACGACTGTGTGAGGCCAGATCACAATGAATTGTGGAAATCCATGTTCCAGCATGAATTTCAACGAATGGTATATAAACTTATGTACGGGAGAAGTGGGACATCAGTTAGACTTAGGCTCTTGACTTTGATAGAAGCTCTGTTGCTTTGAGATTTCTTCCCTTTACATAGGGTGAGTGTTAAGGGTGCTTTATTCTTGAGTTGTAAACATGGAATTTGTCAGTTTCCAAATCTTGATCTAAAATCTTGTTTAGAGAAACTTAAAGAGTCTTACATTTTAGTATGTTACCTATTTGAGTTGAATTGTTTAGATTTAATCTTCCTCTTACCTTAATACTACATCAAATACCTATGCTCTACCAACATAAAAACAAATACATGACACAGCTACGCGAACATTTAGTCCATGATGCTCCTCAGTCAATTTTGACACTTGAACCCGACACAATCTAGACGAGTTGGACTGAAGAAAAACTACGCCTTATACTTGTGCATGACAAGCTAATTGGAAGTAACTGAGTACTTCTACACAATTAATCTCATTCACACAAAATCAACTGTATTCAACTTCACAACCACTATAACCTTCTCTCCATGTTCTTTATTCCTTCTTCTCTCTTCCTTTTCTAGTACTCTATTCTATTCCTTGTTAATGGATAAGCCACTGTTCCAATTCATGGTCCTACCTCCTACTTCTTGATCTTAGCCTCTTTCCATTTTCTAACTAATATTCTGCTTTCCTGTTCCAATGCCTCTGTACCTTCCCAATCTACCTTGTGTCTCGTGTTCTTATGTTTGTATCAAAACTTCGTAGTATCAGAAGGATTATGCGGTAGGTATTTATTTCCATAAGAGAAGTGACGTAGGTTATGCTACTAAGATGAATTTTATCAGGAATATAGAAAAGAAGGTAGAAAATAAACACTAGTGAAGAACAAAAGAAGGATATCGAGAGGTTATGGGCTCAATTAAGATAAAATGGATATAGGAATGACGATAAAGAAGAGGAAAGAGGTGATTGAAGAGTAAGAAAGGACTGAAGAGTAAGAAAGGATTGAAGGTGAAGAGAAGAAGAGGTACGGCATAGAGAGTATGGGAAGTGTGACAGAGAAGATCAAGAAGATTCTAAAGGGAACAGGAATCAAAACGTACAGGAAAGGTGTGAAGATAACTAATATGACTATAGAGGGAAAGGGAAGAAGATAAAAAAAAATAAGCAGAATGGGGTAATATATAAGATAAACTGTAAGGATTGTGAGATGGTGCACACAGGTGAGACAAAGAAGAAGCTGGAAGAAAGATTAAGACAGCACAAAGATGACGTCAGACTAAAGAGAGATAATAATGCTATATACAAACATATTAAAGACACGGGACACATAGTAGATTGGAAGGGTGCAGAAACATTGGAACAGGAAAGCAAAAAATAAGTTGGAAAACGGAAAGAGGCTAAGAAGATCAAGAAAGTAGGAGGTAGGACCATGATTTAGACATTGGAACAGTGATTTAAACATTAACAAGGAATGGAATAGGTAGTAGAAAAGGAAGAGAGAAGAAAGAGAAGAAGTAATAAAGAATATGGAAGGAAGGTTATAGTGGTTGTGAAGTTGGATACAGTTGATTTTTTGTAAATGAGATTAATTGTGTTCTGAGTTTATTGGCGCAGATTGGTAGTGGTAGTCATTGGCTAGTGCAGCTTCACGTAATACGTTTACTGAAATGTGTTTATGTGCTATGTGATATGTGTTTACATTTTTTCTTATTTACGTGATAATGGTTTGAGTGTATGCTGATTGATAGGTGGAAGGAGTGTTTTTTTTCCGAAAGAGCGATAAAAATAATTTCAATAGGTAAGAGGCAGGACGTGAATTTTTAATGAGATGACTTAAGTGACTGGTGGTTAGAATGATCTCCTTGAGTATTTAACTAGAGAATCAGTGAACGATATTTCAGATGAGAGATGATTTTGTCTGAGAAGACGCTGATAGAGTGTCGAAACTAACATTTTTATCTGTTTTATATTTGATATTGCCTTGTCAGCAAGTTTTTCTGTTTTTAATAATATGATTAGAAGGTCTAAGTGTTGTTATATTCTAAAATATGCGTTTCCGTATTTCTATCTAGCTTCTATCCTCTATTACTGTCTACGAAGAAAAGGGGCACCGAGTCGCTGTAGAGCGTTGGCGTAGCATTCAGGAGGTCGTGGGTTCGATCCCAGCTGTTGACCATCCTGACTGAGGTTTTTCCAGGTTTCTCCTGTTACACCAGGCGAATGCCGGGATGGCATCTTCAACAGAGACCCTGACCGACACCTTTCCGAATCCTTATCCCGGCCTGAGCCTTAGATGCCTAAATACCATAAATAAAATTCAAAATTCACGAAGGGAAGTTTAAGCATCGGAGGAAACTGAGGAATGGAGATCAAAATTATTTTAACACAATTTCCTAATCTCTTCTTTGTATCAAGTATTGAAGTAACCTACATGTCCGAAAAATAAATATTGATATGTTCACTTGATCACCTTCCTTCTTCTTTAGCATATTTGCTACTTTTGTTTTATTTCTGGACAATAATATTTAGAGGAAAGCGGATGGTTTAGGAACTTCCCAAAGGTATTCTTTGTTTGATGGGCACGTGCCGTGAATTGCGCAGGAGATATGGGGAGGTAGTATTCCACATGTTCTCGATCTACAGCACGAAGTGAGGTGGGGTAGTCCCACGCTCGACAGCCTTACCTCCCAAGGTGCCCAGGAATATCAAGGACACTCTGGTACTCAATTTGACAGGAGGTTGAATGCACCTTAGAGTGCCAGCCACAGGAGCTCTGAAAAGTCTATAGCGTCTTGGAATAATACTTCGGTTTATGTCAAGATCCGGTTTTCGATATTCCTTAAACTTTGGTTTTCAATCTAAACTTTTCTCTCATATAATTAGGTTTGAACAAGACATAAAAATTCGGACTACGAAAATCAAATTTTTAAATAAATATCCAACTATGGACTTTTATAAGTGATTTGTATCTCCTACAAAGTTTTATACATTAATATTTAAGGCGATGCTTGTAATGATGACAAGTGAATAACCATTGGTTAAGGTATATTTTAAAGAAATTGAATATAGGTCTAACGAAAAAGAAAAATCTTTAAACTTTAACTATACGTATAATGATGTGTGTATAAAAACCTGAGATTCTACTGTAGAATGAATATGTTGAAATATGAAAGCTTAACAAAGGAAATTGAGAATAAAAACTCCATGTTTATTCCTAGCACTTGTGAGAAGTTAATTGTCTGTAAGTAAAGTATACAAAAACAGAAACAAGCTTTATTTAAGTTTCTCTTATCTGTGTTGAGAACAGGCTTTCTTGTAATGAATTAATTTCTTCAATATAAAAGACCCTTATACCGGACCTGGAATCACAAGATAGATTCAGACAGAGTTGCATTCATAGACAAAGTTGAAGATACGCTACCCAAAAGTAACAATTTCTACTGCGAGGCACAAATATCTGACTAGGTGTCTACTCGAATTGTTGGACAAATGACTCAAATTACGCAATTACTGGTGTATAAAATGTGACAAAGACAATAAATACTTTACTCCTAAAAAAAATAGTTTTAAAGTTGAAAATAAAACTACTTTCAGGTCCGAGTTACTTCACATTGTCACAAAATAAGCACACCACTCAGGAAAGCAAATCAAGGAATCTGCATAAGCCTCGTTGACCGAAAACAGTTGTTTCAGTCCTGTCTATACTTATCATTCATGATCGCAAAATTAACGAACCAGATGTCCCTCTCACAACCATTAATTTCAGGGCAAAACCATCTAGCCTACATGTTAGCAAAATATCTACTCAAGGTTTTAAGTACAAAGAATCATAAACAATGGCTATGATGTAAAAGAATAGGTGTGTCCATTAGTCGACGCAAATACCAAATAATTAGCCGTTATAGACGTCGCTGATATATTTAACTCTATTTGAAAGATCTCGCGGTTTCTTGGTACGCGTTTTTCTGGCTACAAATTTTCGAATCTAGAAAAAGAGTAAATCTCTAAGGAAAACACCTTTGTTCTTCCACTAATATTTTTCAATTCGAAGATAATTTTTACATCCAAAATCAGCCTACTGATAATAGACCTCTTTCACTCGTTTTAGCAAATACTACTATCATGTATCATATTGAAATAAAAACTATGTCAAAATCTGAGTTATGGTATGTGAGGTGTTTCCGTTTCACTGTGTTGGCGCACTCTAGTCAATCAAACAGATTTAGAATTTGATTTCTTGTTCCAGTATCTAACTTCCGTTCATCCCAAACAAAAATTCACTACTGAAAAGGATAATCTTCGTAAAATCAACTTTCTGGACTTTATTAACAAATTCCAAATGTCAGTATATAAAAAACTTATTGCTAGCTCAATTCTGTATCTACAAGAAATACATCAAGATTCTTGTAATTTTTTTTACCTCCAAATCCAATGTATGGAAACACTTCTTTTTCTCCGTGCTTATGAACTGTGTTACAGAACAACTAAATGAAGAATATCATTACCCTACAGTCCTAAAAAAAACTGTTAGAAGTAAGATGATTTTGCAACTTTGCATGATTTAGCAAAGAAGTCCATCAAACAGGTACAACTTCCACCAAATAAAAACGATTTACGTTAGGTTGCATATTTATGCTAAACTCCACAAAACTTAGATCTTCGAAAAATACATTACACCGGGGCTCCATTCCCCCCCCCCCCCCCCCCACACACACACAAAAAAAACTAGAAGCCCTTTACTGAATTAAAGGGTTACAATTCACAAGCATTCAACCTGCTGGGGTTTATGCAATTACATGTGAATGAAAACAAAAACGTATATACGCATGACCAAACGAAATCTAAACATAACGATCAAAGAACATGACAGAGGTGTCAAGACTTCCAATCCCATCTTGGACATCTATATAAAGCTGTCCACAGAATCCCTCATCTTACATAAGGCGGATTCACACATAGATACAGCCGTTCGGGAACCCTGCTGCATAATTACAAGAAAGTCTTATGTCAACACAGACATGGAAAATTCAAATAAAGCTTGGTTTCTGTTTTTGAATATTTTACTTACAGAAAACTAACTTCTCATAATTGCTACAGCTTTAAGGAATAAACACTAAGTCTTTATTCTCATTTCCTCTATTAAGCTTTCACTTTTCAACGTATTCATTCTACATTCATTCTACAATCTTAGATTGGACGTATACTCAGTTTATCTTAAAATATACCTTACTGAACGAATGATTACTAACCTTTCATTATTACAACCACCATTCTTCATTACGACGGACATAGCACTTTATATTCATAAACATGGCAGTTCCTCTTACATCATACTCACTACAAACATGACAAATTAGTGGGAGTTTCGTATTTTTCGTTTTTCTCTTTCCTTTCCGAGCTTTTCTCTCAATCATATTGTCCTATTATGTTATTAACTATGAGTAAGACCACAATTAGCAGTAAAAACGTGAGAATTCAAATATTATAAAAATAAATATAATAATAACCACGGGCGTTACAGACCGAAAGGTCCTGAGCCTGCCCCAAGGCCATCTGTCCGCGGTTGGTGGAACTGCGTCCACCTGAGTGACGGCAGTGTGGTCAGTACTGCGCGCCAGCTGGCCACGAACAGGCGTATTAGGGGCTTTCTGACCGAGTGGCCGTCACGTCTTTATTCACGTGATTCCCCCAGTTTGATTCACGACGCTGGGTGGATGCCGAAAAGTGGGACTCCATCCGGGAATTGAACCCGGGACCACGCGGACATGAGTCCAACGCTCTAACCACTAGACTATGAAGCCCCCCGAGAATTCAAATATTAATATACTAAAACTTTTCCGGTAGCATCAGATCAACGTAAGTAAATCACTATAGTTAACCGCTTGCGTAAATAGCCTTCAGCAAGTTATGCTTTTTTCTATACATTAGAAAAACATTTTCTTCTGAACTCGGTTTTGGCCGTTTCTAGTTTATAATAGGTAGATGTAACTACTTTTATATATACAGTACAAAGAATATGACTGATTTAGGAAATAAGATAAGAAACTTATAAGATTTACAGACAATTAGTGAAGCAAGATTTAAAACAGCAATAATTTCATTACTACATACCTCCTCCTCAGGAACACCGAATTTCCTCAATAATGCTTTCGCGTTATTGAGAGATAATCGCCTCAAATCTGCATCTGTACCAGTTACTGTTCTCTTTGGTTGGGCCTCTTGTTCTTCTTTACTTTGCTGCAATAGAAAAATGAAAACCTGCAGTTATTCCTAACAAATATAATATTACTGTAGATATGTTACTTTTAAAGACCTAGTGTTATTTTCATTTAAGTTGAAATAAATGTTTCAACTCTATTAACCTGAAATTAAATTTTACAGGTTTCATATAGTAACTTTTTTTCACTTTCAAAATTGAAAGAAAAAGGCTGAAAAACGTACAGAAAAATTAACGCCATCCTAGTGAGAATCAAACCGTGGTATTTTCGACTGCTTTTCTACCAATTAAGCTATTACGCACCATGTTAAAATTCTGTGAATATGATGTATTCCCCTGGCCTTAGGTGAATCAGCCATACTTTACTGATATGGAAAGCAGATGTATTCCACATCATGTTGAAATTTTAAGTTAAAAAGTAGAAAGTTAAAAAGTTTCTTAAATTTCAGCAGTAGCAATGAAATAGAGTAATTTATTTCACACAAATATCTTCTGTATGCTTGTTATTTAAAAATATAGTAAAAGGAAGTATATAATCTTATATACAACCGATTAATTTTAGTTTTGCTCTATGTACAATGTTATACAAATTCCTGTCCTGAGGTCGAAAATCCCAAGCCTTCCCGAACACAGAAGTGCAAAAATCCAAGTGACTGCGCAAGTGAAGCATTAACATAACTTACACACTGATTCAGATTCCATCTATGAAATATGCGTATCTACATTCGAAACATCACGCCTCATCTTTCTGTTCATGTTCATTGCTCACAGAAAGGAAAAGAAGAATGACCCAAGGTATCTTGTCAAGAAAACAGATTAGCACTTCTCCAATTTGAGAATTGATCTCGCGGCTAAAACTGAATACAACAAAAGTGAAATCAACGGAGCTTTCTAATTGAGTTTCTTAAAAACGAATGGATTTGCCCCTTTTCTATAATTGGGTCTTTCCTGAAATTTTTAGAAGATTGTACAACTTTTACACGTTGTAATCTAGGTATTTTAAAAAATATCACCATTCAAATATTACTTATAGGAGCAGTGTATCAGCTTACCTGGGGTTTATTTGGTACTCGAACGTATGAAAATCCTTCGCCACAACCTGTAGGATCAGCAGGTCCCGTCAGTTGCAATAGGCATTTACCCTTCATTGCTTGAATATAAGCTCGAGTCGTGTTCCACGGTGCGACCTTAACTTCGTCGTCCATTTTCAATTGTATATCCTCATCATCATCTTCTTGAGGTGCAAATAAGAATTTTTCTCCATAACCAGCATCCTGAAGGGAAAACGATAATCTTACAGTACATTTCACTTTGAGTCAAACAATATTTACACTTAATTTTCATACTTACATGTTGATACGAAGCTAATAAGACATTTACAAGACATATATATTATATTTATAGCGGATAACAATTTTTTCCTCTTCCGTTACTCTTTTTAGCCACGTTCTGGATTTCAAAGTCAACGTGAACATTTTCGCATTTCCAAACTACTTACTAATTGATATGAAAATAAGAACCAAAAATATGTTTGCTCGAATAGAAAAATATAACAAATTAAAAACAAATACATGAAAAGGTGGAAAGTTACCATATTGTCACCTTGAATATTTTAAATTTATTTTAGCTAATTAATTCTTCGAGAACTTAAAAGAAGACTCACCTTCAACCTTTGTTCAGCAGCTATCATACTAAAATATGCACAACACTGTTCCGGGGAGATTATTGCTCGAATTTCCTCTTCTGTGGGTAAACGGAATTCTGGTTTGATAACCCACCAATTGGAATCCATACCTAAAATACAAACACGACGTATTATACAGTTCAGTTTATCATTAAATTCTAATAAAGAGTTCCGTATAATATCTTTCATGTAGCAAAATACACTACAGATTTGACTGTTATGGAGAAATTAAATTCCACGTGATAATTGAAGCATACCTAAACTATGCACGTCCATCGAACACTTGCGAAAAAAAGTGCAATATTGATGACTGTCCGAATTTGATCACATTACGTAGATGCTAATAATATTGAAAACCAGAAATCAGGTTATGTATTAGTTTTACATGCATTCAAAATGTACTACCTAAGTACCGCGATGTTACAACATAAATGAGTGACTCAGAAAAAAACGTATCGTCCTTTACAACACGATACTAAGTTATCTGTAGATTACACAAAACTATGGTAATGAATGGAATAAATGTACCTGAAAATTAGGTAAATTTGGTATCAAGTTATATAAGTGAGTAGATATACACACTTGCTATAAATCCATTGAACATTACGTTCATAACTGAAAAATAACGTATCAGTTTGCGATCTCCATTACATGAATATTTACAACTGGTCGAACTCTTAATAATGGAGTTCAGAGATAGGTTCTCGATATTTGCAAATGCAATGTATCAGTATTGATCGATAGATACCTCCAATAAAGAACTCGATATTCTTATTTCTGTTACAGTGATATCTTCCTCTGAAAATGATCGCACGTGATATATTATACTTTACAACATTTTAGGTTTCACATGTTGGGAAAATGAACGTGACTGTACATAAAAGCTCAGCTAAGTAGGTAACTGGTTAACGAGTTATATTTGGGGGGAGTGCCTATTTTCTCACGTTTACTGCCGGCCGAAGAAGCTTTTTGTCTGAAACTTGATAATAAAAGGAGTGACAACAGTAACAAATAGATGGTCTCTTCAGCAAATACGACGTAGCCACTCCAAAAGAGAAAGTGTTCTCAGCCGTAGCTACACTCTTTTGTACAATCTGTGAGTGCGTATGAAATATACAAAGACCGATTGAAAAAGACAAGAAAAGTTATGCTGTTTTGATTTGCCATTCATCCATAATTCCTGTTTTCTGAGGTTAAAATAAAGACAGTAATCATCCTATCATAAACACTCCAAAGAAAGAAATATAATACCTACGGCTTCTTAATAATTTTGTATGTGTGTGTTCTGGGGAGAAAAAAAAAGAGAGGGGGGGTGATAGTGTGTGTGTGCGCGCGCGCCTCTCTGCCCCCCCCTCTCTCTCTCTCTCAAGCGTAAAGTTTATAATTAATGTGCATTACCTGTAATGGTATACCTGTAAAGTTTCACAGTGGACAATGAATGTGCAAACGACTCAAAGATTAAGTCACACAAAGAGCAATGGAGAGATGCATGCTAGGAATAACTAGAAGGGACAGGAAGACAAATGAATGGATTTGTGCAGAAGCAATGGTAGAAGATATAATCAAGACTGCGAAGAAGATGAAGTGAAGATGGGCCGGTCACATAGCTAGACGAACAGATGGAAGATAGACGACTAATAGATACTACATTGGATATCCAGAGAAAAGAAACGACTGAGACGACGTCCAAATGCAAGATGGGTAGATGAAATCAAGCATTTTTCAGGAGCTACATGGATGAGGATAGCAACAGACCGAGATATGTGGAGAGAAAAGGGGGAGGCCATCATCCAGCAGTGGATAGAAAACGGCTGAATATGATGATGATTAATCCCTAACATACTGACTGGAGTTAATGGGCACAATCCTCAAAAAGAAGAAACGTTAGCAAATAACAAAGGACAGGAAAATTTCAGTCTTGTTCGCGTTGGACACCAAGTCTTACCACTGCCATCTTAGGAACATTAACATCAGCACCATCTGATACAAAATATAATCTGAAATCGCACAAACGTACAACATACCTGTTCGCTTAAAATCTGCACACAGTTTTAGTCTTTTTCTTATACTACTCTCCGAATGTGAGGGAAAAGCCTTTTTGATATCATCCATTTTGATTCTCCTCGGTGTATCTTTGCTCTTCCAGAAGAGACGATAGATGAAAACCTGTAAATAATGATAATAAAAATACGAAAAATAAGCAAACAAATAAAATCATCAAGTGAATGTACAGGCCTATGTTACTGAACATTCGCCAAATACCTACAGTTCAATCTCTATAATCCGGTCGTTCCCTAGTCCGTCCATTTTTTCCCCTGCCTTGGCTATAGAATATTTTGGAAATATCTGGATTTCCTGTCATTCACTCGAATTACTTGCTTGTACAGGTGTGTTTAGTATCAGCTGTGGTGTAATACTAAACTTACTGTAAATGTGTATTTTTGACTTTCCATTACAGGGTACATAAATTATGAGTTCATTAACAGTGTATCCGCTTATCACTTAAATCAGTATTACGAAGTATGTAAAAATAAACTGTAACCTATAAATCCTATTAATCCGGTTTTCCCCACTAATCCGGCACCCCTCCGGCCCCAAGAGGGCTGGATTGCTGAGCTGAATATAAAACCGAACAAATCATACATTAAGTATCATACACAAATCATACATATAGTTAAGAATCAAAATTCAATTTTTAAAAGAAGTAAATACTTAAGGTAGTTAGCAATAGTTTTGCATCCCCCGACGTGAATAAATCACCCTGAAGTGAACGAAATTGCAAAACTGAATCTCTGGGCAATTGGCTAACAAAATGATCGATTTATTAACAAAAATAAGTTATTTTAATTTCTGTTGGTGACTTCCGCTATCACACTAGTTTAAGGATTCGTTTATATGTCTGTGAGAAAGATATCTCACGACTAGTTTGCCAAACTTAAACCTAATTTGACAGTGGTTAGAACCAGGAAAAAATTGACTTGAACGAACTCAATTTAGGTTACTTTCTGATGATTTGCAAATAGTCACTCTGCGGAAACCTCTTGCGAATTGCACTTTCGGACGAATACGCGCATAAACGAACGAACGATCCAAACATCTATATATCAGTTGGGTATCGTCCACTGGCAGCGACATGTTCGTCCATTTCCGTGCGTATAAATGCGACCTGCGAACGCGTCTAATTCTGCCTGGATTTATTCGTACGAATAGATGCTTGTTTTAGCGTGGAAACATGGATTACGAAAAGTTGATCCTTCTTATCGTGTTTATGCGATAGAAAGCAGGCTAATTATCACGTGCAGAATGCACAAAAGAAATTCTAGCAGGAGGTAGCAAGACAAATGAAAGAATAGGACGTTTTATTAACATTTACTAATTACTTATTCGGAAATATATTGTGGTAGAGGACTAGGATTATGGACGAACAACCTTCATACGTGTTCATCCGAAAGCGCAATTCGCATGTTTCTGCATCCAGTGGACGAGAGGTCTAATGTAAAAACAGCGACTTGCGTGCTGTTAGGTTCTTCTTCAATGTTTTCACATTAACAACATGTCTCCTCTTTGTCGCAATGCTCTACCGGGTTAAAGAACGCAATAGTTACATGAGAATTCTACAATAAGAAAGAACAAAATTAAGATGGGAAATGGAAAGAAGTACCTACATCTACAGTATATATCCGAGATGTTCCGTGTGGCGTCAGATAGATGTCAAAGGCTGGTTTCGTTTTTACACAGGATGGCTGTCTATTTTTCATATGTGATATATATTTTATGTCTCTTGGGAAAAGTAGAACTACATAAAAACGTAGCTAGCGGGCGCTTAAGGTTAAATATGCCGGAAATCCGTAAGGAATGTGCGTAATTTAGTAATGCAATGGTTAGTAATATGGAAAAGTAGTGAAATTTACCTATCGTTGTTCATGCTCTATGGATTGGATATTGTGGGTTAGGAGAGTATCGGAGGGCGTCTAAGAAGGGATACCAAGTCTTATTTAGGTCTCCTTTATCCGTGTTGAGAGAAGGCTTATTGGTGATTATGAAGCATTATTTTATTGTTGTTCTTTCAATGTCTGAATTAGTATTGTACAAAATGTAGGAAGTTGCAATGCTATGTTTAGATTGTTTAATGTGTCTGAATAACCTGATTCAAAATGGTGGAACTAAGCATCCCTTTGTGCTGGTGCTGCGCTTCGTTATACCAGTCGCACGTTTCATTATACTAGATTTCCTATATCTTCGAAGACTGCATTTTGTCTGAGAAAGACTTTGTAACCTACCAACGTTTTCTTAATACTTTTTGGAGGGCATAAAGCCGATGAGACATGCTTTTGTATCTGTTAAGAGATTTGGATATATAGGTTTTAACATATTGTGTGTTATACTTACTACGTGGAATATCTTGGCAGTTCTTTAGCAACAGTTTTAAAGTGACACCTACCTATTTTTCTCATACACGAATTGCCGACCGGGTAGCCGTGCGGTCTAAGGTGTTAGGCCAACGACTCGAAGGTCCACGGTTTGAGTCCCGCCACGGGCATGGGTGTCTTTCAACTTGAACGAGACGGATAATCGTGACGGGCCGCAGTGAACAGTTACTAGACTAGCCCATATAAAATAAAGTTTTACGAATTTACTTTCTCTCTCTCTCTCTCTCCTATATTAAAAAAGGTACTTCCATAATAGAATACCAAGACGGGCGTTCACAAACTTCACAAACACAATAGAAAAACAGTTACGTCTCGCAAAAACGTTTTCACATGGTAGGAGAGAAAATGGACATGGGCAGAGCGGACTAGTGCCAAGGAGACGCCATGTTAACAATTAGTAGTAAGGCTAAGTTATGGAGGCGGGAAAATGACTAGATGGGTCGGAGAAAACACTAAATGGAGTTGGAATGGAATGGAATAAAAGTGCAACTAGAGACGGAACGAAGAAGAGAATGGAAGAAGAAAAAACGACGCTGCAGGGAGTTACATACAGTTGAGATCGGATCATGGTTGGTGGAAAGGATAGAGATGAACGTCTGCTCCCATCTCTTTCTAACCGTGGCAGGAGAGTCAGGGTTCATCAAAGATGAAGCCGCGATAAGAAGTGTATTCAGGCATGGGTAAGTGCGGAATTTGAGATCTGGAGGAGTAGCAATGGTTGATGTTGCGGATTGTTAGAGGTGTTGAGGTTTCTTCAACGTAGAAGGCGGTTACAGAGTAGGAGATAAATGAGGTTAGAAGATATGCAACTGCCAGAGTGTCGAAAATACTACGTCTTGTAAGTAACAGGATGTACGAAGGTCAGACTGGGATCAAAGATACAGGACAGGTTTTGCAGCGGGGTCTATTGCACTTGCCAGGTTTGGGAGGAGGGGGTGGGATTAGTCCAGTTCTGGTGAGACTCGTGTTGAGGTTCGGAGGTGTGCTGTAGACTATTTTGGGGAACGACGGGAAAACTCTTTCAGTTTCAGGTGACGCAATGAGTATGGGGTGCGCCAGTTTGAAGAGCTATAATAGGGCCTGAAGGCTGGGGTGGTACTGAGTGAGAAGAATGGAAGCGGAGGGAGCTTCGCGGGTAGAATGGTTAAAGTTAAGCGTTCACATCAAACCTACCAACAGTATGCAATGTCTCCATTTCAACAGCTCACAACCATATTATACCAAACGCTCTCTCACATACGCTTTTGCTGTCCGGTGCTCCCGCATCTGCTCCCCTGATGATGTATTTCAAAATTACTTCAGTACCCTTTCATCAGCTCTCATTGACTGTGGATATCCCAAACAACTGGGAGTGCTAGAAATCACCCTAACTCAAGTCGTTTGTTCTTGAGCAATCCACATTTAAGTAAAGTTATGTGCTCGCTGGAGAAGGACACGTGAATTTGACGGGAAAGGTTCAGTTGAGACTTGAAAAAATATTTCCAGTGACTTGTCCGTCGGCCAAGATTAAGAAAATATCGTCAATATAGCGAAACCAGGTGAAAGTTTTGAGAGGTGTGGAACTGAGATATTGGGATACAGGCGTTCCATGAAAAGCCTGGCGTAGGAAGGGGCCATGGCTGAGCCTTTGGTTTGCAGAAAATTATGGTTCTCAAATGTGAAATTATTCATGGTGAGGACAAACTGGGCTAGCTGAAGCAAAAATGGTGT
Organism: Lepisma saccharinum; assembly: GCA_022664845.1. Lineage (NCBI taxonomy): Eukaryota > Metazoa > Arthropoda > Insecta > Zygentoma > Lepismatidae > Lepisma > Lepisma saccharinum. The sequence goes on from JAGDQP010001115.1 coordinate 92,849, forward strand.
GCTGGGTTTATAAAGACTGGGGCGTGTGTCGAGAAAATCTTCAAGTGCAGCGAGACCATGGGTCTGGGGAATGTTGGTATAGAGTGACGTCACATCAACTGTAACTAAGATAGTATGAGGTGAGAGAAAATCAGAGAAAGAATTATTGTGGAGAGGAAGCCGTTGGTATCCTTGATGTAGGAAGGGAACGCTTGGACAAACGGTTGACGGTGGTGGCCACGGAAGGAGGAGATTCTTTCAATAGAAGAACCAATACTGGAAACAATAGGTCTGCCTGGATTACCAGGTTTATGGATTTTGGGAAGTAGGTAAAATTTAAGAGTTCTGGGAGTGTCAGGACAGAACATAGAGACAGTGGAACGCGACAGACCCTGATGGGGTTCAAGCGCTTGGAGATGATTAGGGAAGGATCTTATTAGGGAAGAATTGGGTGGGGTTATCCTCGAGAGGACGGTAAAAGTCAGAATAGGAAAGTTGTTTGAGGGTTTCGGATTGGTAGTCTGAGTAATTCATGACTACCGTGGTGGATCCCTTGTCAGCCGGGCGGATAATGATGGTTGGATCAGAACGAAGATTGGAGATAGCTCTTCGTTTTGCAGTTGTGAGGCTGTGATGTGATAAGATCATGTCAGTGAAGCCAGGGTGAGCAATTTTTTTGGAGAGGAAGGAAATGTACAGTTCAACAGGGTGGTTAGGAGGGAGAGGGTCCTTACTGGAGGGAGGAAGGAATTTGTGGAGGTTGGGATGAGTTTCGGTGTCAGAGGTTCTGGTCTGAGAGGTGTCGGGATAGGTGGACCAGTGGTAGTGCTACCTGAGGTTACGCGCAAAAGTGAGGAAATCTTTAAGTAGGTTTGCTTGTTGAATATGGCGGGAAGGAGAGAAGGAAAGGCCGTACGAAGGGCTTTGTGTTCGGTATCTGAAAGTGTGCGGGAAGAAAGGTTGAGAATTGGCTGCGGGCGTTTAGGATTTTTAGGTTGGCTTAAGGTGGCGGGTTCACTCACGCGGTAACTTTTGAGTCTCTGTGGGGCAGAGGTTAGGTTGCTTCAGCAGGTGCGATGAGAGGTTGGATCAGAACGACTAATTAAAGGGAGGTCCGAGTAGAGAGGGAAAAGTAGAGGATGGAGGGAGAAGCAAAGAAGAAAGCAGCCTTGAGAGAGGGCAGAAAGACAAAGTCAAGTAAGTTTGGAAAGGTGTTTGGATCTCAGGTCAACCAAGGGACGGGAACAATCAGTTAGGGTTTCGTGTATGTTAGAGATGGGGGGACATGGTAAGGAAACCAGGATTTTGATGAGAGACTGCAGTTGTATGGAGAGCTCTAGGGTTTGGTGAAAGTGTAAAGAGAGTGTTAGGGTGGTCAGATTAACAGAGGTGTATCTGCAGAAGGGAAAAAGCTTGTGTCGATCGGATGGCGAGAAGCCGGAAAGGGGGATTTCGGGAGTTAGGCCTTTAAGTGTAAATTCTAGGTGAAGGCCAGATTGCAGGAATTCAATATGTGAGAGAATGCGGGATAACTTAAGTAACATGGTGAACCAGAACAGAAGAGGATTGGAGGATATGGTACCGACAGGAGTGCAGAAAGTCAAGTCAAGCCGAAAAAGGGGGGGGGGGGAGTGAAAAAAGTCAAGTAAAGCCGGGACGGGAAGTAGAGGAGTATATAAGATGTTAAACAAGGTAGAAAAAAAGGATACTTACATAGGAGAGCACACGAACTTCACAAACACTATAGAAAATTATTGCGTTTTCAACTAGTAAAAAGGAAAATGGACAGAGCGAACACGTGCGGGAGTGCTGTTAAGGAAACGCCATTTTGCCAATGATGCTGTGTGACAGTGTGGGCAGGTTATGGAAGCGGGAAAATGACTAGATGGGTCGGAGAAAACACCAAGTGAAAAAGAAAGTGCAGTTTCCTAAAAGTAGGTAAGGGTAAAGAATCGGAGAAGAAATAAGAGGGTAAAGAATCGGAGGGGAGGGGGAATAATACTAATAACAATAATGATGAAGATGAAGGAAAGAACAAAGAAACAATACAGAAAGATAGAATAAAAAAAATACAATAAAGTGCAACTAGAGACGGAAAAAAAGAAGAGAATGGAAGAAGAAGATGGAACTGCGTTGCAAGGGGTTACAGGCAGTTGAGGCCGGATTCATGGTTGGCGGAAAGGATGGAAATGTACATCTCCTCCCATCTCTTTCTTACAGTGCCAGTTGAGTCAGGGTTCAGGACTTTCAGGATTCTGACTCGAAAGGTTTCGTCAAAAGTTGCAGCCGTGATAAGAAGCGTGTTTGGGTATGGGGAAGTTCGGAAGTTGAGATTTGGAGGAGTGACTTGATATAATGATTTTGGAATAGGAATTGCACACTCTATGATATTACTTAGCTCTATGGTCGATGTAGTAGAATTAAGAACAACTCTAAGCCATGACGTAAAAACCAATGATTTGATAAACTTAAGAATGAGCTACTAACTTGTACGTGTTCATGATATTGTAAATAACAAACCGTAATCAGCTGTTACTTTTTTAGTGTGATGTTTGATTAGTGGATACTAGCGTTCGTTTAATGGAATGTTATACTCTTCGGGAATTGTAGAATAATGTATGTTCCGATGGAAAACATCGGTTTTGGAAACTATTCTTCTGGATACTGAGTAAAGGAGATTCGTGATGAGAAATCTGGATAAGGTAAAGCAATTCTATGGATTTTGTGATTTGATGTATACAATGAATGTAATGGTGGAAGTGATCGTCAACAATGTAAACAACTATTATGTTTCGTTTATTTTCTGGTTGAACCTATGTGCTGCAATGCTAGATATTGCATGATCTATGATCCTTGTCTGGATAGTTTGTGAAAGTGCCTTCTTAACTATTTCTTCAAAGTATTGTTTCTCAGCTATAGAAGGGAATTATTAATTCACATTGTCACATGGTCACATTTTACTACATATTCTTATTCATGGGGAATAGTCAGTTACACTATTTATACAAATGCATTTATATCATGTTTTATTAATGCGTAACATTTTTCTTCTTGCAAATAAGTAAAGTAAGTTGATTATATCAATTACCCGACTAAGATAAACTTGCCTAAGCACAATAAAATAAATCAATTCAAATTCAATTGAATTTAACCTCAACTATCATGACTCACTTTAACGTAAGGTTTTTAATGTCGCTCTCCAAAGTAGTTGATTCAATATGAATTGGCTATGACTTTCGAAACGGCTCTCGCTAAGACGGTTTTCAGGTCGTCGTAGAGATGTAATTAAGTTTGTTTAGTTTTTTTTCTGTGAGATTATATTGTATGCAAAGTTTAATAAATATGTATATGGAAAGATGTGTATTATTTATTAATCGAAACCCTTGAGTCCAATTGAAAACCCAATATTTTTAAATTGCCCCGCTGTCACTAATGCTAGACACCAAAGACTTGTTGAAAAAGTATGAGCGGTTGCGGCCATATTGGAAGAATTGGAGTCGAATATCTGCCATGTGTAGGTAAAATATATTTAGGCCAAATATATAACAAAATTCTGCTCGAGTATACGAATTATGAGGGCTAAGAATTATCAAAAATATTTTATGTACAGGTGAGCACAGATGTATTCAAATTCGAAATGAGTTAATCTCGAATAAATATGGGGAAACCTCAGAAAAGAGTACCTCACTAAATAAGTTGATTGTAAGATCATCAAGAACGGTAGTTCTTCGAGTGACGCTGACAAATGAGTCTGTTAGAGACAGAAAAAAAAATGGGTCGGTAGGAAGTCCCTGGGAACCCCCTAGGGCGGAGCGAAAAAAATTAAGAATTTCACATTTCTGATGATAGCAATGACCCCAAACCTTATAGGCGGCAGAAACTTGCACACCTTTCAAACGGTGTATCACACGTCAAAATCGGTGAAGGGGTTCAAAAGTTATGACTTATTTTCAGCCGAATAGAATTGTTGCTATTGGAGAGTTGTTTGATTTAGAAGTAACTGAATCAGAAGTCACTTCCATCCTAGAAGGCGGAGTACATCCAAATGTTAGGGATAAATTGTTCTATGATAAACTTCCACAAAATATAAGGGAATCAGAGTCGCTTATTACTAAGTATGTTACGCATGAAACTTATGTCAATCAATATTATGTTGATGTTGGTCGTCATTCTGATAATATGGCTAACAATGACAGGAAATGTGAAGTTGGACGTGTTTGTAATTTCGAAAAACTCAAATTGACAAAACTTCAAATTGTGATAAAAGTGACAACTTAAAAGGTGTGGTTAATTCTCCTCAAGAACATGCAAGAAATCAGGAATCCGTAGGAATTAATGAACAGACTCAGTTATTATTGGAGAACAGTGCTGATGTTCGTCATTTGAGATGTCATTTCATTGAATTTAGTCTTTTGGAAAGGAAGTGTTTGCACAGTTGGACTGTGCCGCCGAAGTTAATGTGGTGCAAGACACTATAGTTAAATTTTTAACTAGTAAATTTACATTTTCTACGTCGAAGAAAGCAGAAGTTTAGTGGTCGTGCTTTCAATAGCACTTCAATAAATTTTGAAGTATGTGTGACTTTTAAAATCAAGTTGGGTAGTAAATTAATTGAGCTTACGGCATTCACATATCAAAATATGAACACCCCATTGCTCCTTGGGATTGCATTTTTTATGCGTATTCCTGTCAGGTAAATTTGGGTAAAAGATATTTCAAGATAGAAAATATGCATATCAATTTACCAATGTTGAGGAATGTTGCTATGTCTACACCTAGCTCGTTGTAGCAGAAAATTTATGGTCCCCATTTTTCTTTTAGGATTCTGCTGCCACTATAGTACCGTGATTAATATCAGAATGGCAGCAGAACGGCCTAAATCAGTTTTGACCTCTGCAGTTTATACTACGAAACGAGGTAATTCTTACTGAATGGGATTGGTGAGTACTAGACCATTTTATTGACATTCTGGGTTGAACATTTGGATTCCGTGTTACTGTCAAGTGGAATTTGGTTTGGTGTTCTTGGACTTTGTGCCTCCAGAAGCTTCTGAAAATTCTGATTGAACGTCTTTGATTATTGCAAGTTATGATGTACTGTTTTCATCAGATGCTGATCACATCTGTATCATTTCAGCTTTCATTCATAATTTCATTTCATCTTTCATCTCATTCATTATCCTTTTTCTTTCTTTTTTTTTAAGATTTTACCTATTTGAATGGAATAATGATTATTTTACATTGTAACTGATTGCTCGAATTAGGATTCTCCTTTTGATTCATTTTTGGTTGATATTGGCTTTTGACAAGATTGTCATTGATTGGTTGTTTCAGTAGTTTCATAGTCGAAGTGAGGTAATTTGTAACAAATATATATATGAAAGATAAATTTAATACAAATGAAGGAGAAAAAAGATAATACTTACAGCTTACTTTCGCTTTAGATCACACATATTTACATGTACACATAAAAAAAGTCACTATATTTCGTGTACTCACACTTTTCCAAGTAGAGGGGAAGAGAGCGAAGTTCACCTGTTCACAAAGTACTAGTTTGAAGAGGCAGTGGCGACACGTAGCGGACAAAGCATCAATATATATATATATATATAAAGTTTCTTCCATAACATGTGAACCTTCGTCCCTTGTCTGAAACAAAATCTTTTAACAACCCACATGGCACGTGCTTCTAACCGCATTGTAAATATTGGCAGATGAACGACGTTGCCAACCTCCATAAAAACAAAATCTTACGTTCACCAAAAATAAACGCTTCGCAAAAACTTTACCCTCTGTGAGTAGTACAGGACTCCTCTCTCAAAGATTCGTAAGGAAACCTAAAGTTGATCTGAATAAGGATCAGTCGGTAGAATGCTTGACCTATAAACGCAAGGACCCAGGTTCGATTTCCGGTGCAGGCCATCCTTACTGATGTTTTCCGTTTTTCCTCGGTAACATGTCGATAAATGTCCCCTAGTTGTTATTATTATTATTATTACTATTATTATTAGAGATATAAACATGGCACAAAAAAGAAATAGAGTCTGGCTTTTCCCCCCGATAAGAAGTTCTAACCAATGATTAAGATAATTTGAGGAGTGATATGTTTATCATGCTGAAAAAATGTACAAAAATATATAAATGCATGAAATTTATGAACTTTTCGTAAAGATTTATTCTGTATCCGCGCTTAGACCATCCGAGTCATTGCTGTTCTCTTCCACTGAGTCAAATACTTCAATAAAAGACGCGTACAACTGTTGTTGAAAACGGATTCTAGGCCCCTATTTCACTTCAATCTTTTCTACATGTTTTATATATTTCTTCCATTTTTTACACCTGACAACCACGGTCTAAAAAATCCGACATTCTGATTTTCTTATCTTCACACTTACGCAAACAATTTCAAACTAAATTTCTAGAGGGTGTAAACCCTGCAAAAAGGAGGAAGGCAATAAATTTTTTACACGACCCTGTCACTTCCTTTGCGCAGTAGGGGGTTTCTGGGGGAAGTGTTTTGGAAAAAAAGTTCTTAAGAAATAAAATCCACTATATATATATATATATATATATGTCGCTTTATTTGCCTCAATTGCTTGTACATTGTTTCTAAACTATCATCCCGCTCCGCGCGTTGCATTCTGGATTGGTTCTATGTTCGTGTAGTAACTGGCATTGCCTGCCAGTTTGACTGTTACTGTAAGTAGCTGCTACACTTTTTTTTTTTTTCTGTGAAACCTCATCAAGGTGTCTAGCAAATTTCTCTCAGCAATTTCCACACTTTTTCCCATCTATTTCCATATTTTCCCCGACTTATCATAAGAATTTTTTTAGTAAAATTTAGTAAGGTTAAAATGAAATGAAAAACCATAAAAAATCTTACCTGGTCAATTTTTTCCCCCTCTTCATGTATGCAATGAAGTAATCTAATCACGCCTTCTTCTATGGTGGCGACTTCTTCTGATAACTGATTTACGATTTTCTGTTTCTTTACTTCAAGTTTCTTTAGTTTCTGCTGTGCTCTTCTATTTTTTTTCAGCGGCTCTGCAGTCTTTATTCTGACATCACTTTCCTGCGGTGTTCTTCGGCTTCCTTAAATTGTGCGTATGTATTTCTCATTGATATTATCATCTGTTTTGGGATACACAGGGCTTGTACGCCATCAGCTTCATTTACAGCATCATAAAATACACGATGCGACACTAAAGAATCCTCTTTCAAATTTTCGACTACTATTTCCTTGTTTACGGAAAATCCTCTTTCTAAGGCTGCATTACCATGGGAAAGAATTAGGCACATCTTTACTATCTTACAGAGATATATATCATTTGGTGATAATACGCTCATCCAAAAGTCATCAAGTCTGTGTTCACTTCTTTTGTACGACTCCATTTTCTTCCACAAACGTTTCTGATCTACTAGAGCCTTGTATTCCCTGTCTGACTTTTCTGCATCGGACACTGAGACAACATTACCCTGCACTAAAATTTCGAACGTTGCCCTCATTTGTTCAACAGCTTCTTCCCGTGAATGAGCAACAGCTAAACGATTAAGAAATGTCAGTGCTTTTGTAAGGGGATACTTTAACGGAGACACCTGCTGCAGCATGAAGACTAAATGCAGATAGCATTCACGAACTTGTCTACGAAAACACATTTCCTTTTCACTAACCTCTGTACATTTCCTCAGTGCTGACCTAGTTACATAGCCAAAGTCAATTTCCTTGATACGTAGATGTTTTCATTTTTCTCTATAACATCATTCCCATGGATACTTTTCCACTCCATCGTATCTTTTTTAATGAAGTGTGACATCAATATTTTTAATAATTGAGTGAGGCTACCATACAAAAATGGAATCATAGGGCTGTCTGACTTATATGCAGTCAGGAAAGGCTCACAGTCCTCAGCAAGGTATTGAAAAAACGCTAATTTTGCAAGAAGCAACTTATCGCTCAAACTTGCAGCTACTACTCTGAAACTGTTACAGTTGGGTTCTTTGTCTGTACTCTTAACAGTCTCAACATACTTTCTCACATCGTGTAATATTTCCTGGCTTCGCTTTGCTACCTTAGCATTTTCTATCTACCGAATATGGCCAAATGGAAGAGGAAACAATGACGAACCTGTTATTTCAGAATACTGGGCACGCCTTGCTGGTACAATTTCGAACAAGTTATACAATGTTCTGACAAGTGTTCACTATTTCAAGTGAACACTCAGATCTAGGAGAGATATACATATTTAAAATCAGCATAAAAACTGAATTTGTGTGTAAAATATTAGGTGCCAGTGGTTGAAGAGAAAATGATGATACAATAGTCAGATTCGTCTCTGTTGAAATGCCATTATACTTTTAAATTGCTGTAAAATATGGAAAGCAAATACATAGTAATGGGTAGTGGGTAGAAAACGCTATCTTGTGAAGGGTATATTCTTCATGGCCACCATCTTGAATCTCGATTGATTTTCTTAAGTGGGAAAGAGGTCGTATAATATGTCATTCTGGACTAGAATTTTACGGAAAATACATTTCGGAAGTGTTTTGTCATAAATGTAATATTGTGAGAGATAAAGGTATGTGACGCTAGCATGGAATAATTATACAACTGCCAGGAAACATCATTTTTTTTCTCGAACCTAAACAACAGAAATCAAACCTAAATGCATACAAATTGTTCCTGACTATAGTGCCTTATCAATGTGGATTTGTACGTATTTGGGGTCATTTCCGTTTTTTCGGGAAGAAATTGATGTTTCCAGGCTATTGAATCATTACCCCAGTCGTCACATACCCTTATCTCTCACAACATTACATTTACGGTAAAACTGACTTCAGAAACGCATCTCCCGTAAAATTAGCCCAGAATGACATATTACACGACTCTTTTCCCATTTAAGAAAATTAAGAGAAATTCAATATATGGTGGATTTCAAGATGGCGGCCATGAAGGATGTACCCTCCACAAGGTAGTGCCTTCATCCCAGACCCATTACTATGTATTTCCTTTCTATTTTTTCAGCAATTTAAAATTATAATGGCATTTCAACACTTTTATATCACTCTCCACAGTGGAGAATCTGACTATTGTATCATCAATTTCTCTTCAACCACTTGCCAGTGGCACCTAATATTTTACACACAAACTCAGTTTTTATATGCTCATTTTAAATATGTATATCTCTTCTAGATCCGAGTTTGTACTTGAAATAGTGTTACTTGTGAGAAGAGAAATCATATCCCATCCAGTATGTCAGTCTTAAAAGCACCGTGAACAACGTGAAGACCACCCGAGCCAAGTTCAAGAAGCCCTGGAGCATCTGTACCAAGGGAGGCACAACGTTCCTCTTTAATGAGCCTTAAAAGTGCCCAGTTTACGTTTGGCCCAACCACTGAAATTTGCAAAAGCTTGGATGGCTCAAGTTACTGCAATACATTCTCAAAACCATTTGCACTATAATCTACAAAAACAGAATTCAAATACTGTGTTCTGACTGTTGTTGCTGTCGTCCCAGAAGCGTACACTCACATATTTGAGTTCTTTACGAAACACGATTTAAACTTTCATCAAATCCAACGACATAGTGTTCGCATTCTTGTAACAAGGATTTAAGTTGATGTTGACAGTATGGACACAATCCTTCCGCGATGCTATATGACACTTTGTCCTTGTGTAATTTCATGTCTCTAGCAAATTGCACTGTCTGGAAACATTCTGGTGAAAAGAACAACACTATTTTCAACACTGCGTAAAGAGTTGTGATTCATCACCGCGTTTATACACCACAAAATCTCTGCTTCTGTGACACTATCCTTCAGTTTATATTTGTCGATGGTCGAAGTACTAGTAGGAGAACATGTTTCGCTTGATGAACATAGAAGAAGATCTGTGCTGGTGGAAGGTTCATGTAATGTTAACGCAGAAATAACTGAACTTTCTGTGGTTTTTGTTAGGAAATGATACGTCACTGTGAGTCTTCTGTCCAGTTACTGCAGGCATTTGATGCTTCTTGCTCTTGAAATGACTAATAAGAGCAGTACGTCGCATGGTGCCATACGAAAATGAAGTGTTACACCACAAATTCTGCAGTTAACTTTGTCGTCCCTTCTTTTACCCAGGGAAATTCAGCTTTCCACTTCTCTTGAAACTTCGTTGAGGGCATGGCAGCACGTCCACGAGTATGTTCGGTAATAGTTAAGAAGTATCCCTATGTAGGCAATGTAAACAAGTACGTACAGCTCCATGAATCAAATCCATCGGAAGAGCATTCCTTGAAACTTGGAACATTGCCCAAGAGAAAGCGAAAAGAAAAATTCCTAACTGGCCTGACCTAAGGCAGCAGCAAAGAAAATAGTTTTGACGCTAAACTAGTGCGTAACCTAGCCCACGCTTATGTAAACGAACGCTAAATGAACGTCGCAAGTCAATATGTTTGTTTTTGTGTGTTTTAGAGCCAAGAAAAGCTGCCAGGTCGTATAACGGAATTTGTGCCAAAAGTAAAGCTGAAGCAGAGAGGAGGAAAGTTAAATACCCGTAATAACAAATAGTGAGCTCTGAGGGAGAGGTCACGGCCAATAAAGGTGGAGTTATCGTACTAATATAAATAACCCAATACTGACAATCTGCCAGTTATCCTTCTCAGGTAATGAACTTCTGGACCAATACTTAAGACTACTTGTCGTATCTCACGGTACAATCTCGACCCACTGTGTGTGGCAGTCTCTAAACCGTGCCACCACTCGAAGCGACAATTCAGAATCTCTGACATTTTACATGAATAAATTCATGCATAATGAGAGGGAAGATTATATGAAGTGGAACTCCGAATGGTGGAACCGCTTAGTCTGTTTTTTTCCCAAGTAAGTGCCGTAATGTATTCATTCACTGATTAATTCACTATAGAGTAATCAAGCAAGTAAATATAATGGCAACTGATTCTAATAGACAATATTCATTCATAACAAAAATTAAAATTATGTAGATATCGAAAATAATACACAATGACAAAAACTTAATAATTAGTACAATACTCATGTACAAAGAAGCTCCTCTCGTTGCTTCTTTATGGAAAAGATATTCCCTCATTAGATATTAATGAAAATATTTTTATACCCGAGCACAATACCACTCCCAGACATAATCCATTTCATGATCATCAAAATCGAGAAATCATATAAGACAATACACAGCGAAATGGTGGCTTATACTATGGAGGAAGCGTTCCAAACCAATTAGTATCCAAAGCCACACCCACTCAAAATAACTGGAGAAAAGCACTGGTGAATTAACATTAGATAGACCAAAGCGTAAGCAAAATTATAATGTTGGGTGTTCTCCATTTCCATTCGGCAGAATGATGAGCAGAAAATTGGGAATTTGCCTTAAATTTAAAAGTGGTCGGGAATTTTCTAATAAGTTTTTCGTGTAGATAATTTGGAGTAATTATAATCGAAGGCGAATAAGAATCGTTGAGAATCCAAATTCACTCAGTCAATGGGGGCCAAAGAGCGAGATTTAAGGAAAACAGTAGCAATTTGTTGCAAGGCGTGTGACATCACTATACGGACCGTGAGCGTGTATACATAACAAAGAGGATGGAGAATAGTGGAATTAAAAAAGTTATATTGAACCTAGTATTTTGTAGCGAGAAAAGAGTTACATTTATTTCATGTTTAGCGTTTACAGGTAACTTAAATTTAAAGAGTTGATCAATGTTTTCATAAATAATTCAACATTTCAAAGACCAGTTGTTTTAGTGTAACTGCAGGCCACGTGATTGCAATTTCTATAGTTGTGAGTATTACGAAGTAATTATGAAGTATCAGTAAATAACCATAGGCAGCCATTCAGAACAGGTTTTTTTTTTATATAGTATTTAGCTCTATATTAATATAGTTTTTTTGTTAGGTTGTGCATTCCACCCTCTTCAATGTAAGTAATGTTCGAGTCACTTTTATGTTATAGTCAAACAGAAAGGCAGAAGGCTGGCTTAACTTCTTTTAGATGTATCCCAAGTTGCAGTAGATAATTAATATTGTATGTAGACCTATCCTCATTCTGATTATACATATATACTGTACAAAAGTTTCGTTAGTATGTTTAGAGTGGGTTATATACATGCATAGTTCTGATCGCTTTTGAGATGCGTTACGTTATTTGGTTCACCATAAATATTACAGCCGGCAAGGTTCTAGATCGATGGCCCGCACTAGAAGTACAAGGGGTACTTTCGTTAAATAATGGCCTTTAGTAAAAATTATAGCACTAACTTTAGTTCACGATTAGTTTTTTTACGAAAATGTTGTTTATGTCCTTATACTCCTAAAAGTGACCAGCGTTTTAGAACCATCATGACTTGAGGTTGGGTAAAGCTAGGTTAGTTTGCTTTAGAATTAGTAAATTAAAGTTACTTACGATGTGACGATGTGCGAAGAAGCTATTTAGAACCTCTTTGGCCCTTGTACTTGAGAAAATACTAGAATTCTTAACGTTACACATATGGTGGACCAATTTTCGTAACGCTTGCATAGCTTTTGAAGGTAATTTGAACATACTGATTGTTGTAGAGATAAATATTAAGAAAAATGGCACAGACGTACTTCAGAATGAAAATACAGGTACAGTTTTATCACGTCTGTTTATAAGTAATGGCTGTTGTTCGGTAAGTGGGCCTCTGTATTTTTCTAGGTTGTTAGGGTAGATTAGTATATTATATTTGCTGTTTTCACTGGTTTTTAATAGAAAAATCCAGCAGCCCGTTTACCGAACCAACTCCTAAGTAATAAGCAGTATTGCTAGTGCGTTCCAAAAGTAGTCTTAAGTATTGGTCCAGAAGTTCATTACCTGAGAAGGATAACTGGCAGATTGTCAGTATTGGGTTATTTATATTAGTACGATAACTCCACCTTTATTGGCCGCGACCTCTCCCTCAGAGCTCACTATTTGTTATTACGGGTATTTAACTTTCCTCCTCTCTGCTTCAGCTTTACTTTTGGCACAAATTCCGTTATACGACCTGGCAGCTTTTCTTGGCTCTAAAACACACAAAAACAAACATATTGACTTGCGACGTTCATTTAGCGTTCGTTTACATAAGCGTGGGCTAGGTTACGCACTAGTTTAGCGTCAAAACTATTTTCTTTGCTGCTGCCTTAGGTCAGGCCAGTTAGGAATTTTTCTTTTCGCTTTCTCTTGGGCAATGTTCCAAGTTTCAAGGAATGCTCTTCCGATGGATTTGATTCATGGAGCTGTACGTACTTGTTTACATTGCCTACATAGGGATACTTCTTAACTATTACCGAACATACTCGTGGACGTGCTGCCATGCCCTCAACGAAGTTTCAAGAGAAGTGGAAAGCTGAATTTCCCTGGGTAAAAGAAGGGACGACAAAGTTAACTGCAGAATTTGTGGTGTAACACTTCATTTTCGTATGGCACCATGCGACGTACTGCTCTTATTAGTCATTTCAAGAGCAAGAAGCATCAAATGCCTGCAGTAACTGGACGGAAGACTCACAATGACTTATCATTTCCTAACAAAAACCACAGAAAGTTCAGTTATTTCTGCGTTAACATTACATGAACCTTCCACCAGTACAGATCTTCTTCTATGTTCATCAAGCGAAACATGCTCCTCTACTAGTACTTCGACCATCGACAAATATAAACTGAAGGATAGTGTCACAGAAGCAGAGATTTTGTGGTGTATAAACGCGGTGATGAATCACAACTCTTTACGCAGTGTTGAAAATAGTGTTGTTCTTTTCACCAGAATGTTTCCAGACAGTGCAATTTGCTAGAGACATGAAATTACACAAGGACAAAGTGTCATATAGCATCGCGGAAGGATTGTGTCCATACTGTCAACATCAACTTAAATCCTTGTTACAAGAATGCGAACACTATGTCGTTGGATTTGATGAAAGTTTAAATCGTGTTTCATAAAGAACTCAAATGGATGTGAGTGTACGCTTCTGGGACGACAGCAACAACAGTCAGAACACAGTATTTGAATTCTGTTTTTGTAGATTATAGTGCAAATGGTTTTGAGAATGTATTGCAGTAACTTGAGCCATCCAAGCTTTTGCAAATTTCAGTGGTTGGGCCAAACGTAAACTGGGCACTTTTAAGGCTCATTAAAGAGGAACGTTGTGCCTCCCTTGGTACAGATGCTCCAGGGCTTCTTGAACTTGGCTCGGGTGGTCTTCACGTTGTTCACGGTGCTTTTAAGACTGACATACTGGATGGGATTTGATTTCTCTTCTCACAAGTAACACTGGACTATTTCTCTGGGGACATCTCACGTTTACAGTATACATCAACATACCTCGAACACTAATAGAATTGCAAGAGAACATCAGGAGAGCCAGTGGAGAAATAACAACTGCAATGTTGCAGAATGTGCGCAGAAGTTTCCTACGCCGTGTTAGGATATGTCTTCTACAGGGTGCTAGCTAATTTGAACACCTTCTACATTAGCGTACATTCGGAACACATCGCTGAACATGGGAGTTGTAGTGGCAATTTCTTCAGTTCGTAATTGTTGGAATATCTGTTGTATCAAGTTTTATTTAATTTGTTCTCGTTTCATTTGTAAGTATTTTCAAACGCAGTGAAGTTTAAAAAGCTCTGTGGTTTCAAGCATATTAAATTAAGAATTAATTACGTTACGTTAGGTTAAGTTGGTATAGAAAACACAATGTCACTTCGTCTCATAATTTTTACTATATTTTTCTTCGTCTTCCGTTCACCTTTTGGATACCTTCCGTTCTTCCGTTGAACTTCTTGATTTTACGCCAGGAACACGGTACGCCACGAGCATGGAACCTGGACGTTCTGTGGTGCGAAACTTTTCAATCAAATGCAATTGCCCAATGGCTGCGATGATCACAATATTTTTCCTACGAAAACTGTTTAGAACTAAGTAATATTTCCAACTAAATAATAATTAAACCTACTCTCTACTTGAAATTTCCATGTTGACCCCCTTACACGTACTTCCGGCAAGCCACTGATTCCCCAAATATTATAGTTGGATTCTTCATGTTAACTTTTACCATTAAAATTCTTGTTTCAGTGTTCTACATCTAGTAGTTTTGGAGTTATTGCCAATGGACAACGTTGGTGACGTAATACTGTTCCTGTAAAATGAAGCTATTGTAGCTCCCAACCCGTACAAAATATCGAAAAATGTTTCCTTTAAAACTTGTTTTGTTTTCAATGCTTATTCCAAAAATGTAAAAAGTTACCCCAGTCAACATTTCAAATTTTCAAGTTGACCCTCCCCCGCTCACATGTATTTCCGGTACGCCACTGATTCCTCAAATATGATAGTTCAATTCTTCATATGAAGTTTTATCCGATTTGTTTTTTGTTTCACTTCTCTACACCGCTCCATAACGAAATCGTCCTATGATGCCTGACGTTCGAAAAAAAAAAGAGAGAGAGAGACTGACTCCTTATGATAAATAATGAATACATGATGTTTTTCTCACCTGAAGAAAATCTCGAACAAAATTATTTGCACGTTTCGAATTTGGTCCTGGTACCTCTGTAAGGGGGCACAGTTGACCTGCTACGAATAGAGCATCGATCTCCCGAATATAGTACTGGTTTCTGGAAAGAAAAATGACACAATTAATCCAGTATAATATATCCCTCTTTTCTGTAAACATACAGTATATAATTTTTAATACAGTCTTCTCTTCGTTATGATGATTTAATAATGCATGATGCAAATCAATATACGTACAACTACAATCGAGAGAGGCAAGAAGCAATTAGAATTACCAAACTAGCTTTCCCTCACTGAAATTAACAGCACATCCACCCAATGGCATAAGAAATTGTCCTCCATATTTGGAACATATTTCTTTAATGGTGTACACTTAAACCAAGATGTACAACACATGGCCCGCGACCTGAAGCACCAAAAAGTATCAGTAAATCGATAAAATTCTTTCAATGTACGAATAATTAAACTGATGTAAGTTAAAATGTTTTATTGTTATGAGTTTTACTATTAAATACACTTATTCGTTTTTTTTCAGGGCACATAGGATCACAAAACAAAGTCATTACAAACAACTGAAAGTCGCATACAGAACTTGTTAAATGTATAGGCCACAACGTCTATCATATATTCAAATTGCCTGCGACTATCAAAAGATTGAACCGCTGTCTTAAACTTATGGGGTGTTTTAATAGAAAATACGTACCTTGCAATTTTTAGTTCCTGTTGTCTTCTCTCTAACAGTACCAATTTCCTTGCTAAATACTTTTCTCCTTCCGAGCGAGTGAATTGTTACAATTAGAGAGAGGACAAGAACGTAATTTTAAGGTACGAATTTTTAATAATAATAATTGTCCTCCGCCCGTGAATGTGTGTGTGTCACTATTTGTTTTAATACAGTTCAAACTTATTCCAGTATATGGCCTTTAATACATTTCGCCTGAATTAATCTATACTTCCTCTGAAAGTAATAGTAAAATAGTCGAACATGGTATGGTGATATATCTGAACAAGAAAGAAAAATCACGGCACTCGAAGAAATAAGTAAATATATATTGAAAAATGGAAGTTTTTGCAATCGAAATTAATTTTTTCTTACCATTCTCTTTCAGTGATAGACAAATAAACCAGAGGATGTTGAAATAAATAAATATAAATAAGCAATATATACTGACAACACGGCGTCTTCTTAGCACTAGTCTCGTACCAGTTTGCTCTGTCCATTTTCTATCCTACCATGTGAAAACGCTTTCGAGAAACGCTGCCACTTTTCTATTGTGTTCGTGAAGTTTCTGTACGCTAGTCTTAATATTCTAGAATGTAACTATCCTTTTTTCCTACCTTTTTAATCATCTTACATGTATATACAGGGTGGACAAAAACTCAATATCAAAATCCTGGGAATGAAAAGTTCTCATCAAAATAAGGAAAAAATGTGTCATATGTAATTTGTTAAATTCCGCTTAGATTCGGAGCTACAGGCTGTCGAAAGCGTGGGAAAATGAACTTTAGAACTTGATATTTCCAATACCATTATCCATTTCCAGTAGAATTGCGGAAGCAGGGTACCCTCAAAGACTTCCAACCTGCTCTAACAAAAAATGCATATTTCGAAATTGTGCGATGGCTGCGCAAGGAATTCCCCAAAGGAACTACGGGATTCCCAGATATTCTCTGAATTAAAGGTAGGCGGAAATGTGCATGAACTTGATGTCTTTCCAGAAAGTAACAATAATTTGTTTGCGCCAAGTCGATATCTCAAACAGATTCCATTTGTCAAGTGATTTTTTCAAAAGGCGTGGTTGAATAACCAACAGGAGTCGGAGCTTTCCTTCGAATTGACATACATTCAACAAACTACTGATTTATTTGTTATCAATTTAAGAAATCATGGCAAGGGAATATCACAGACTTATTAATAATTATGAATGAAAAAGGGAAGAAATGAGACACGTTTGAATTCAGTTCACATAACGTGCACAATATTCCCAACACATTTACGCTTGATCGTTCTCATGCGGTTGCACGGTTGGATTATGGAATCTGAAAATGTTGAGATCTTCCCCTCTTTCTCTCTCTCTCTCTCACACACACACACACACAGAGAGAGAGAGAGAGAGAGAGAGAGAGAGAAAATGATGAAGTGTCGTTTGAAATTAAGAGCAAGAAATTCTTAATGAAGGTTTATGTAAATCCAAAATAACAGGTTCTACATAATTTGAATTTGTGAAAGAAACTACCATGCGTGGTTGCATAAAATAAGAAATGTAAAGATTATATTCTTTTTATACAGATTAATACTTTAAATAATTCTTCGAAGATTAGGGAAATTGAATCAAGTTGATGAATAGGCAGCAATAATCAACCAAAACATTAATTATGTCATAGTTCAGAAAAAAAAAGTTCGGTAAGTAAATGTCAAGTTTAACTATTTAATTGTTTTTATGTGTCTTTCTAGAAATATGTTCGTCTGCACATGGATGTACATAGCCGTAACCGTTCCGAATGCAGGTTCGATCTTTAGGACAGAATACATCTTACTACATACTATGCACTTGCGTATGCATTCAATCGAAATAAGGCTTGCCTTACCTGCCACATTCCTTCCCTTGGAAAACTGATTGCAGGCAACAATTCTCTCCCAGACTTGTTACGGACTTAGACATAGCTGCCTTCTCAGCAATGCAATTTAAAGGACAACTATGTGAACATTTTGTGTTTCTGTCCAGTCTCATATGTCGGGTACTTCCACAAGTTTAACAAAAAGCTGCTCATGTTTACACTATAAATACCGCTATACGACCCAATAATGACAGCCTCACCTAAGTTCTAAAGAATAAAACTTATGATCAATGTCTTAAAGCAACGACGAATTATAATTTCTTTGAAGAAGTCCAAATTATTTAGAACCTAATATTTTGGAACCAAAGAAATCTTCCCTCAAAATGTTTTACTCCCAAACTCAATATTTGAACTTTCAATTTAAAACGCAACCACACTTCACCATTCTTTTTTTGTCCGTGCAGGTGTGTTGAAATGTACCGGACTTTCTCCTCAAAGGCAGGTAGACACAAAAGCAAAAAAGGGGGCTAGTGGCGCCCTGTTGTCGAAAGGGGGTCTTACCCAAAACTACACATAACGTGGCAAAACCTACCTTGGAGACAAGCCTACATTACGCCACAGGAGAACCGCTATCAGACCTGAAGACAAAGAGGGTACCTACCAAACAGTGCCTTGCTTCAGACAAGGACCATCGAAGACAAAACACGCACTAGTCTAGTACCACGAAGCATGCATGGAAGAAGCCCGACAAAAAACGCAGAAAGTTGGCAAAAGAGCATAAAGCTAGAACACGAAGAAAAAAAAACGCCCCCAAAAAGGGGGAGGGGGAGACGCAGGCGAGAACATCCCGCAGGAAAGAAAAACACAAAATTCTATTTTAGCGACCTAACGCAACTAGGCAACTAAAATGTACAAGGCTCAACGCAGCCGCGCACTAGTTAACATTAATCACGAAATTTAGATAAGCTCATCTGATTTGACTATTCCCTAGTGTTTGCTAAAGCATCGAATCAAAATTTTACCTTAACTTCATCTGAAGTATTTTTTCATATACACATAAAATAGCACTTCGCGGACTGAAATAGGGAAAGGTTGGGGAACCTTTACAGTAAAACCAGAGAGATGGTAAACTACCTACTTCTTAATAAAACTCGTAACACAAAGAATATCTGGTAAAACATAATTTATTCTTGCTTAAGAATAACAAACTCAATGTAAAAGACTAATCGCTGAATTACGTGAAAAAAAAAAGTTTCTGAAAGGAATCTTTAGCACATCAAAACGTGTTTTTAAAGATGCTGTTAACTTCACATATCAGAAGGTAAATTAATTGTTTAGAGAAACGCTCTGCCTATGAGCAGAGACAAAATTTCGCACACACATATTTTCCAAAAGATTAGGTTAATTTCAATTTCCAAACATGGTAGGCATTCTACATTTTAGCCCAGTTAAACAAAATTTCTATAATCACCGAAGCATAACATTTCTTTCTACGAAAAGATTAATTACAGATATAACTACTGGGCAGAAGTTTAACTTTGATATTCCAAAATCGTTGTCAGACATTTCGTATGTATTTTCCATTTTGAACACAACCTAACCTCCAATTTAATAATACAGTCAAGATATACTATAGTAGGATTACGAATAAATTTTACAGAACGAATTTCTTTGAGCGGACTGGTTTACGGTTTGCAAAAGCAACGAAGGAGTTTTAAACTTTGCTTGTTATCGAAATAAAACATTGCAATTTCTTTAATCTTACGTTAAACAAAACACATACCGTACTATAGAGTGCAAGGTAAAATATTCAACGCTTTCGAACCAATGTTAACGTGCTGTAATTTCGCTATCTAAACATATGTGAACCACACTTGCGTTTCAGAGAGAATGAAAAATTTTAAGACATTAACCAATACATACCTGATTGTAAACCGACCCTCGATGCCTGCAAAATTAAACAGACATTTCTACTTCACTCATGTTTCCACTAAAAAACAAACTACTGACATACTGAAGGTACACTAATCACTTTTACACACACTGAAGAAAAGGGACTTAGAACCACAAAGTCATTGTATTTTATTATATTTTATTGTCAGACATTGTATTTTATTTTTATAAAAAAAAAAAAAAAGAAAAACGAAAGAACCACTGCACACCACATATAACACCAAATCACCTCACACACTGACGGTCACCATACTTCACGTCGCCCACTTCCAGTTTCAACCAATATGGACGATGAACACGCCAAACAGCAAAATATTACTCAGCTTTCACCTTGCTGAAGTTTAAAGGCGGCGGCTACAAAATACTGATATATTTCATCGGACGAAGCTGCTTTTATTTCTATATACTTTAAATAATGGTCTGCATTATTATTTTAACTATTTGCAGTTTTCGAGGGAAGCCGTTTTCGGTGCAGCTTTTAGAAGTCGACGGCCATAATAGAACTGTCTGATCGGCAACAGGCAATCAGAGACAAGGATTGAATCAGAAAAAAAAAGCGGAAGGAGGTGTGGCTTAACCACCTAAATTTCTCAACGAAATAAATCATGAGGATCATTTAATTTATTTATGAAGATTTAAAAACGAAAGAAAAATTGTTGAAGGAAATAATGCAATAAAATATACAAAGAATAATTACGTAATAAAATGAAGGAACAATAAAGAATAAAAAATCCCGCCAATACAACAATGAAAGAGATAATCGGAATGGTTCGGTTTCTTTGACATCTGGACAAATAAAACACTTTGAAGTTAGTCGAAGTCGAAAAAATATCACAGATAAAGCACGAACAAAAAGAGAAAAAAGACACACACAAAAAAGGGGAGAGGGTAAGATATGTTGCGACCAACAGACAATGGGTCGCTACAGTGTGTGATGAATAGCCATAATCTCAACATTTTCAGATTCCGTAATCCAACCATACTGTAAAGGAACCCGTAAGATAATTTTGAGACAACGTTTTATTTTATTTATTAAGGATATTGGTTAAGGTAAAAAGACAATGAATGTATATTTTAAAGTATTAAAGAAACGCCAAGCAAATATTTCAAGAATTAGATTACAAGCAGAAAGATGGTCGAATGCGAGATTCTTGACATACAAGAAGGTTGTCTGACCGAAAAGAACTTTAGGCCATTTTCCTCATACACGTCAGTCGCTTGCTTCATCTCCAATGCAGAGACAGGGAAATGACGAAAGCGATTAAGTGCACTAAATTGATAAGGTCAATATTTGTGAAGTTAAAACCCCGTAAAGAAGTTTACGACGGAAAACCGAAGTTGGGGACATTCATTTAGAACTCAGATTCTAAATCGGGAACACGTAGTAGATGGATATAGCAGGGGCAACACATGAGTGCACATCGCGATTAGTTCGATAACAACGCGATATCTTCTAGTTGCGATGAAGACCAAGGACAGCTTGCTTGTAAGTCAGAAATCTATTTATTGATTCATAAGGTTACACATCTGCTGAACTTTAACTCATTTATACGGTGGAAATGAGAATAAAATAAGACAATAATGTTGGATACGAATTGGATAAAACATGGTGTCACGATTTATGGAACATACAAGCGTTCAATCCAGGATAGTTATTGTTCAATTGAATAAAAGAAAGAAAGATTACGTCATCAAAACAGCTGATAGAATAAATAACAAATCTTGTAGAACTTTTCGAATAGTGACAATGTCCAGATACTTCTGATTATTGTAGTGCAACTGATTATGAATAACAAACTGCTACAAACGAATGGTATTAGAAATTGGATAATTTGGTTCGAAGATGATGATAAAGTATTTATGGAAGCATTGATCCTACATTTATTGAACATTTTACTGCGATACTTAGTGTAGTAACGCTATGGTCTACTAGAATACGTGAGTATGGAACTCAGTAAGATTTGCATGTGATATTTTGTTATGTTTTGGATACCAGGAGGAATACTTTTTATTGTTATGTTACCTTATGCATGGGGTGATACTAATGGGTATACTATAGAATGTGCATAATAATATTGAGTATTGGTGTTAAATTCAGTGAAAATCATTTGCATGGAAGCTAATCTAATGAAACGAAACTTAATACCGCTGTTGGAAATAAACTAACTGCATTCTAAATGAACTATTATTGTTGATTCATGAAGTACGAATGTGTAACCAGTGAAGAAAGCACTTACCTAATGAAACATACTATGGTAAAGTATGTAAAGGTTAGATTTTAGAATATTAACCTTTATGATATATTCTGTGTGTGTCTTTTATTTCTATGTGTTTAACTTGTTCGGGTTCATGGATTATTCATATTCTCGGCCCCAGAATTGAACTGAATATAACCCAACCTAATATAGCTCACGCGTAGAGAATTGAACCTAACAAAATTGGCGACTACGGATGTTTGAAATTATTTACACGCATTCAGTAAGTTAGCCCGCTGAGAATGGCCGTAACAGAAGATTAGTTTAGATTGCATTAAGTTACTACTAGTACAATAATAAGATAGTATCGCATGCAAGACTTGTTATTTCTTTCAGTACCCTAACAACACACAGAAGAAACATTTAGCTTTAGCACATAACCCAATACAATACATACCAGAAGTTCCTATTTCCAATTAGCATATTAATATATAAGTTCGAACCTGTAGGTTAGATTCTGTACCATTCGCATACAAAGAATAGTTCTCCAATAGTAAGCTCACAACAATAGGTTAGTCTGGATCAGGTCAGGAAATATCCAATACATAGATTTGCTCTGATCAAATATTAGTAGGTTAGTTCAGATTAAGTAATCCCACATTACAATAGTGTAACATGCAAATAAATATCAGAAAGCCGTCAACTACTAACAGTCGTATAGTTATTACACCACACATAATACGTAGAAGAAAGTAGTTATTGTCTCCATAAAGTTTGATTCTAAGTTCCGGCTCATTAAACTTAAGTTGAATAGTATCTCAGTCACCCAAATAAGAAACTTCATATATCAGTCCACATATAGACATATCCTATGAAGCAAAAACCTAATATTTGTTGACATTGTTGAGTGTGTGTTTCCTCCAAAGCAGAAACATCAGAAAATGCACTAAAACATAATAATTCCGTTTACCTTCAACAGTAATTCCTTAGACAACTCCAGTAACATTCCTAAAAGATTTACCATTTCGATCGTATCATTTAATCTTCCTAATCTTGTAGGACACACTATATTTCATATGCAGTCAAGTACTTTCCACACAAGAACATTACGTAACTTCATTCATTCATTTAGTAACAGCTGATATTCATATTTCTAATTTCAACCAAGTAATATAGATATATGCAAAGTAGTTCATAACAATTCAGTGATTTTATCGGTTGTGACGTCATCCATAGACCTACTTTGGATAGATCTCTGTAATGGATCTATCCAATACATAGAAAGTTCAATCTGCAACTTCAAAATCCATACATCAAGTATATATAGAAATGTCATCTAAAATATTTCTAACAATCTCACTCCCTCTCTTCAAAAAAAAATTAATATCCGTATTTCAAGTCATGCACCGTTCTCGAGGCATCTTCTAATATGGCCTCACAACAGTCTTTTTGTAACCATGTTAGCCACATTGGTCTATTTCGTGAAAAGAATAGAAATTTCAAATATTGTCCAAAACCCATGTCATGTAGTGTTTTATCAAGGTCTTCTAGGGATTTATCCATACAAGACATTTTAGGTGTAGTCGTTATTAATTGCTCATATGACTCTGACCTATCTCAATTTTTTGTAAGTTTACATTCTCTATACCATTATTTTCTTGTACTACCTCTTTAGTGAACACCTGTGTTTCTGACTTACTCTCTTCTATAGGTTCCAAATTAGACAATTTTCCATTCTCTTTGTTATCATCGGTGCTTAGTTTGTCATTTACCCATTTTTGTAATGATATTTGATTATTTGAACGAGTATCTATACTTTCCTGCAAATTTGAGACTAATTGCATTATTGATTTCATGTCTTCATGTGGTCTTTGAGAAAAGTTTCTTATAGGTTGGTAGTTTGTAGATCGGTTCATGGTTTTATTTTGAAAGGTATTTCTGTACTCAAAATCCGAATTACGTTTGGAATATTTACCTTGCTCTAGAGATCGACCTGATAACAATTTATACCTCCAATTATAACAAACCTTATCTAACCCGGGTCTACCGAGTATTGCGTAAGGTAGTGCACTATCAGTCACCAACCAATGTACATAATGAATTGTGTTCCTAAAAATCCAAGGTAAGTGAACATGTCCCACAATAGAAATGGGTTTATTTCCAATATCTTTCACCATCGGTTCATTAGATGTTTTAACTAATTTAACTTTCATTGTATCAATTAATGCCTTATCGATTATGTTCTGACAAGCTCCAGTGTCCGCTAAGGCATCAAAAGCTACCTGGTGAGATCTAAATTCATTGACAATGCCGGTGATTCCAGTTGCTCATATATCGGTTCTACTGTATTTACCCAGAAATCGTCTAGCTCTAATCCATATTGAACATTATTAACTGACTCATCTACCACCTCAGGCATAACTGTATGTACCGTCCTTGAATCTGATCGTGCTGTGGTTTTACTGTTTACAAACGTGTTACGACATCTGATCTTGAAATGTCCTATTGCACCACATTTTAAACATTTTTGTTTAAAAGCAGGAAACGGCCCACTAGCGTGATTCCAAGCACAAAATTTACAGTTAATAATTTGTTTTTGATTTGGATTTCTATCGTATGAATTACTCCTAGGTTGACCATTACGAGAAATAACATTAACTTCTGTTTGATTAATTGAAAAGTCTTTCAGTTTACTTGACAATATGTAACTATCTTTTTCTATACTTTCATGCTGAATAGAGGTTGTAATAGCTTTATCTAAATCCAATTCATCAATAGACAGTAAACGTTTTCTTAGAGAATTATCAATAATGCCAAAAATGATTTGATCTGTCAAAGCCTCATTCAGATAGCTACCGACATTACAAACATTAGCAAGCTTCTTCAAACTCTCAATGTACTCTTTTAAACTTTGTCCTTGCTGCTGAACTGTGCGATGAAAAACAAATCGGTTCGTTCGAAAATTCTGCCTAGGTTTGAATAACTTATACAAAAGACTCTGTAATCAAAAGTTAAGTCAGGTAGCAATCTAGGACTGCAGTCTTGCTGCATTTTCTCGAATACATTACTATCTACTGCTGTTAATAATAATGCAGCCTTTTTCTCTTCCTTGACGTCATGACCGATAAAATTACTGAATTGTTATGAACTACTTTGCATATATCTATATTACTTCATCATTGCATGACTTGAAATACGGATATTATTATTATTATTATTATTATTATTTTTTTTTTTTGGAGAGGGAGTGAGATTGTATCATTTAATCTTCCTAATCTTGTAGGACACACTATATTTCATATGCAGTCAAGTACTTTCCACACAAGAACATTACGTAACTTCATTCATTCATTTAGTAACAGCTGATATTCATATTTCTAATCTCAACCAAGTGATATAGATATATGCAAAGTAGTTCATAACAATTCAGTGATTTTATCGGTCGTGACGTCATCCATAGACAAAACAATACAAAGAAAGTTCAATCTGCAACTTCAAAATCCATAGATCAAGTATATATAGAAATGTCATCTAAAATGTGTCTAACAAATAAGAATACAACTACATGAGGATGATCAGACGTAAATGTGCTTGGAATATTGTGCACGTTGTCAACAGAATTCAAACGTGTCTCACTTCATTCCTTTTTCATAATTTTCAATAAGCCTGGAACATTTCCTTATCATGATTTCTAAAAAAAGAAAAAAATCAAACCGTATTTATGGGTCGTTTTAGTAACCAAGAACCTTATCCCATCCCATCTCGTTTCCATTAAGCTTTTGTTTTGTGCTTTCAACCGGGCTGAGCTGATTCAAACCGGAACTCAAACGCGGAACTCTAGCTCAGTCTCATGACCAGACATCTGTGACCACTTGACCACTGCGGTTGTCTGTTACCCTATACCGCACTGTTTACATGATTAATCATCGCCATCCGCGTCTGCAATGACATTCTCTCTCAATAACAACAAATAAATAAATATATCACTGAATGTGCAATACTTCGGAGAACAGCCATGACTACTGTTGGTTGTGCAATCAGGCATTACAAAAATTAGCTGGCAAATGGAATCTGTCTGAGATATCGACTTGGCGAAAACGAATTATTGTTACCTGCTGGAAAGTCGTCAAGTTCATGCACATTTCGTCCTACCTTTACTTCAGAGAATTTCTGGGAACCTCCTAGTTCTTTTGGGGGAATCACTTGTGCAGCCATCGCACAATTCCAAAATATGCATTTTTGGTTAGAGTAGGTAAGAAGTCTTTGAGGGTACCTTGCCCCAGCAGTTCTACTGTAAATGGTATTGGAAATATCAAGCTCTAAAGTTCATTTCCCAGTGCTTTCGGTACCCTGTAACTCCGAACCTCAGCGGAATTCGACAAATTACAAATGTACGGGATAATATAAAGTATGTATAGGAGAAGGCCGTATAGGCAATATATAGGTGAAGAGAGAGGAAAGGAATAATTGTACTTGCGTAGTATCCTGGCGAAGATCACGCGCAACATTACACACTTAAAAATATACAGTATAAAGTCACTTAAAAGTTTCGGCATCAGCCATCCTCAGTTGCAGAGAAGAAAAAAGTTCACTGCACGCATGTGGACAATTGGTGGAGATATAACAGAAAATAATGGAGGTCCACATCAAAAACAATTGAAGTCCACCTGAATTGCAAAACATTCGGGATGTTTTGCAATTCAGGTCTTCAATTGACGACGTTATGCGCGTGCGCAAGTACTGATCCGAAATATGCTTTGGAAATTGTGTTTTGTGTTGAAAATTGAGCTGGGTACAATAATTAATAACAAAAACTAGGACTCAGTAAGCGAAACGTAATCAGAAAAGTGGAATACAGAACAGAAACCGCAGTCGGAGGAAGTGAGATACAGTATAGAAAACGCACCCCGAAAAAGTGAGATTTAGTATAGAAACCGGAGTCAGAGAAAGTGAAATATAGTTTAGGAAACGCAATCAAAAGGGAGTAGGTTGCCGAGCCAATCACAAAAAGTGGGAGTGAGTATAGAACGCTAAAAAAATGAATGGACAGGGGTGAACGGGAAGAGTAGGTGAAGAAGTAAAGAGACGAAAGAAAAAAAGGTTAATGCAGGTTTCTTATTCTTACATTTTCCATCGTTTCACATCTTAGATGTTTTGATTTCGTCATACTTGTAAAATAATATACAGTTAAAATATGATTACAACTGGTACTTTGATGTGCATAAAAATACAGACACAGCGTCATTTAGAATATAGATTAAAAATAGTTATTACTATAAATGAGATGTATGTTAAGAATATAAACCTTAAAATTCATGCTCTTTTGATAACAGCATTTCGATTTCTTTAAGACTGTAAGCGCTTTGTTCTTTCAAAAATCTCTTTAACTTCAAGATGAAATTTTGCTTTTCCAGTATTTTCATATTTTAAGGTAATCTATTATATAGCCCCATTCCCACTTGTTCATAACTTTTTTGTGTTACATTTGGTCTACATTTTGGAATACTGAGTTTTTGACATTGTCTAGTATAATGTGAGTGCACTTCTATTCTCGCTTCGTAACTATTAATATTTACTTTAATAAATTTCATGCATTGATGTTTGTTAGAGTCATTATTCTGAGGTTTCGAAATGCATCTCTGCAACTATCAGTAGGCTGTAAGTCGGCTAATTCTCTTATTGCCGCTTTTTGTATAATACATACACGCTTCGCACCATTTGAATTACCCCATAATATCAGTCCATATGAGATTATGAAATAAAAGAAAGCATAATAAGCCTGTAACAACCAATGTTTTGGAATCATATACTTAAGCCTACGTATTAAATATATGACCTTAGTCAATTTCCTACAGAGATTGTCTGTGTGCGTTGACCAGTTAAGTTTTGCATTCAGTGTTATGCCCAACAAGTTAACTGCATCTCTTCCAGTCTTGTTTTTCATACCATTTAGTAGGGGAAAGAATATTTTCTCAGTTTTGTTTTCATTTAATGTGAGACCATTTCTATCGAACCAATATTTAGCTATCTTTAAGTTACCCTCACTCACCGTTTCAAGATCATTAATGTTATCACCTTTTTCAATAAATGTTGTATCGTCAGCATACGTAACAACCCTAGGGACAACTTCTGTTGGCAAGTCATTCACATAAATCACAAACAGCAATGGCCCCAACACTGATCCCTGGGGTACCCCTTGATAGATCCTGCGTCTACTAGATAGATGATTACCCACTTTAACATATTGTAACCGACTGACCAAATATGATTCCAAAAGATTTATCCCGTTATTAGTAATATATACTTTCATCTTTTCGAGTAATATCTCATGAGGCACTGAATCGAACGAATTACTTAAATCTACCGAAGTTAAGCATGCAATTTTCTCACTTTCATACCCATTTAGTATCTCAGAAGTAATGCTTTCTAAGGCAGAGATGGTGGAGAGACCACTTCTAAAACCAAACTGGTAATTACAAAGTAATTTATTATTTAAAAAAAAAAAAAAAAAAAAAGATGTCATCTGTTCCCTAATAAAATATTCAATTATTTTAGAAAAAAACCGACACAAGGGATATTGGTCTGTAATTAGCAGGGTCATCAATTCTCCCCTTCTTCTTATACATCGGGACAACCACAGCACATTTAAGACAATCAGGGAAATGACCCTCACTTAATGACCAATTTATGAGATACAACAGAGGTTCTAGTATTAGATTTATAATAATCTTGGATATTATATAATCTATATTATAGATCTATTAGATCACAAAATTGGATATACCAAAATTATCCTCGCTTTTTGAGTTACTCAGAGATCTAATTACTTTCATAATTCCAACACTTGTTACACCACTCCACTGCGTTAACAGTTTCTTGGTGTC
The DNA here is from genome assembly GCA_022664845.1 of Lepisma saccharinum. Taxonomy (NCBI): domain Eukaryota; kingdom Metazoa; phylum Arthropoda; class Insecta; order Zygentoma; family Lepismatidae; genus Lepisma; species Lepisma saccharinum. The sequence continues at coordinate 121,933 of JAGDQP010001115.1, forward strand.
ACTTGGATGATATACCATTTTGTGCTCATTTAACCGGTTACTATCTGGTGAACACTTTTTTTTTTATTTCCCTAATGAAACATTCATTAAACTGATCCGGAGTTATTTTACTACTTCCGTCGTTATATATTTTGGTGTTCTTCGTATCGTTGATAATAGACCAAATAGTTTTTGTTTTGTTGGTTGAATTGAATATTTTATTAGCTATAAAATCACACTTAACTCCTTTAAGTGTTTTTCTATACTTCTTTTTAGTATCTTTATATGTAGTTATGTTTTTAACATTTTTAAATCCAACAAATAATGTATGTATCTTATTTCTAAGTTCCTTGAGTTTGTCATTAAACCAAGGACATTTATCCTGTCTCGAAATATTTAGCGATATTATTGGGCATGTGTTATTTAATATTTGGCTAATAGTGTCCGTAAATTTATACCATGCATTATCTGCTGATTCGGAACTTATTATTATATCCATCATAGTTTTAGTATTTATTCTATTTCTTAACAATAACAAGTTCTTTCTTTTGTAGTTCCTTATATACATATGTTGTTCATCAGGCCTTAGCGGTTTTCCAGAGTACGATATTCCCAGTATTAGAGCACGATGATCCGATACTTCATATGGAGTGACTGCACATATTAAATCTGAATCTGCTATATTACTTATTACATTGTCTAAACATGCGTTTAGTCTGGTTGGTAAATCGTTAATTATACTGTAGCCATAAGACATAAAAAAAATTGTTTAAATGTACGCTCTCATTGTTATTCTTAATTACATCTACATTAATATCCCCAATAAAAACTATTTTATATTTTTGGTATTTATGCAAATTTAACAGCAGTTTTTCCCATTGCTCTAGAGATTTTGTCAACGTTATATTAGGGAGTCGATATACACATACAACTATTATTTTAAATTTTGGAAGAATTATACCACAGTTTCCAAAATCTTTCTCGATGGTATATTCTGCAATATCCAGTGGGTTAATTTCAAAATCCACCGATTTATCGACCAAAACTGCCACTCCACCGTGTTTATATTTTTCCCTACAAAAACTAGTAAATGACCTAAGATTTATTGGTATATAAAATGCTAGTTCATCATCACTCAGCCAATGTTCATTTATACATATAATGTGACACGCATAATTCTGTATCAATAGTTCAAACAATTCATTTTTATTACTTAGTGATTGTAGATTTATGTGTAGTATTGTGAGACATATTTGATTTTTCAGTGGACTATTAGTATTTAAATCGAAGCAAAATGACTGAGATAACACCAAATCAGGATCGTTGTAATTTTCATAAGAAGCAGATGTATAAACTAATTGCTTTCCAATCTTTGTCCTTTAGCTGTGATGTACGATTTTCAACCATAATCGGGAGACCTAAGATAATATTGGGTTCAAGATCCTGCAGTCTATTCACTGCAGGTTGGTTGCTTGCTCAGTTTCCCTGATTTAACAAATTTAAAGGTATCATTAACTTACTGTTACTATTTAATTTTGACCTTATTTGACTAATTTCTATGAGTAGCCGTTCGCATATATATTTCTTGCCCAAGTTGTTCACATGTATACCATGACTCGTATGAAACCTTTTGCCTAAACCTTCAATATCTACCACATATATGCGTTTAAATCTCTTTATTAAATCTTTAACTATATTATTGGCCGTTCTTATTTCCAAATTTACAGCAGACCAGTATGGCAAGTCATATCGTGTTGGGATAGTGTATACTATTATATTATCATGAACATGATTGCTTAAGTACCTCTTTAGCGGTCTTAGAAAAGATAAAGTGTCATTTTGATAAATATCGTTTGCGCCGACCATTAGCACCGTTATTTCTACCCTATTTTGATATTTGCTTTCAGAACTATTAACAAAGAAGTTAGTACCTAATATTTCATTTGATCTTGCGTTAGGCTTAATTAAGCCCATGACCCTGTAGTGACTTAGCCTCCCAACCATTAGGGACAATCCTCTACCATGGCTGTCTGCTAATATATTTGGCTGTACTTGATCAGTTGGTAAAGGATCAATACAATAATTCTCCCCAGTGTTTAGACGCCTAACATGTACATTACTTTCTTGTTTGGTACACCTTTTATCTCGGAAGAGCTATTTTCAAGTTCCTTACTTTTTATGAAGTCGTCGAATTCTTTTACCTTTTCCAATATTTGTTCAATGCGGGTTTGTATGTTTTCTATTACCACCTAATTTGATTCAATAAATTCTCTACGAACATTTTCTCCTTTTGATAATTTTTCCTCCATTTGAGCAATTTCCTTAATTAGATCTTTTTTACCCTTTTCAAAATACTTACATTTATCGGTCAAAACCTGCAGTGGTAAACACTGACACATTATATCGGTTTGAGTGCATTTTTCCATGTTGCACTTACAACAGCCTACTTCGTTTAGGTCTACCTGAGTAGTTTTTCAATTTTATTAACCGATGAGTGAGTTTGTAATTTCTCATTCACCACTTCGATCATTTACGCCAGTTGATCCCTCGCCTGATGTAGTACCTTGCAATGTCATTACTGCTTTTAGTTCATCAAGCATTCTAATGGATTTATCATGTGCTATTGTAGATAAGTCATTTCCCCCCCCCCCCTCGTCACTTGTATAGTCTTTCATATAATTAAAAGATTTATTTAAAACAGAGTGCCTTAATTACATTTCTCTATCTAAACTATCCTCTTCTATAACTGGACTGTTAAAATCTATGACATCAAAGTCTTTATAAAAGTACTTTGCAGATTCATCACTTGAACCTTCATTAGGGGAACCTGGATTCATTCATGCTCACTTGACTCAACCAAACTTGAAGACTGATATAAAATTGTTAACTTGGTTAGAATACAGACAATAAATATATAACTACTTATGGTCAATGTTAACTATTGTATGGGTTGATTGCGATTTGTCACTCAACCAACTCCACATACACAGCACTTTGATTTATAACCTTTTAATTTATTATCTGAACAGTATGACGGACACCTCATTCGAATGAACATAAAAAATACTATAAAATGTATAACTATAAAATTTTCGTACGGTGGATAGTTTCAGAGCTATTTTGAGAAAACAATAAAAAAAAACTTCAGGCGGCACTTCAAAGGATTTGAGTGAAAAGATTTTCAAGACCTCATATCTTGAAACTGTCTGTCTCGTTTTCATTTTTTTCGCGTTAGAAATCGGACAAATTGTCTCTCGCAACATAAACTTTATTAAAGTAACAATATTTAAAAACGTTAGTCGACCATTTGTTCTTTTGATTAGTCTTGAGAAAAGATAAATAATAATTTTTGTAAGTAAACAGTTAAATTTTGTTAAGACTTTGAATCTTCGATTTGTTTCGAGTTGCTTTGAATTGTAACTGAATCATTGTTGCGCGATAAATACGCAGTAAACTTATATTAATAAAATATTTAAACAGAATTGTTTTGGATTCGTTTTGTTATGATTTTTCGATATTTGAGTGTTAACTTTGCTTATTACCGACAATGTTCGTTTTGGAGGAGTAAAATCTGACCAGAGTTGAACGCTGCTGATCCAAACTTGTTTTGGTAGCTTCTCGTTTTTCATTCCAAGTAGGTGATTGACCGTTGTTATCAAGCAATGAGAATCCCTGCTTGTTATAAAAGGTTACAGGTATTACACAAAGGAGAAGGGTATAGCTTTTTTGCTGTCGAAAAGATGGGAATTTGAATAATGCGAGTTTTGCATGTGGTTGCTTGGTTTTATATGAACGGAAGTGATAAGGGTGTTGTTTACCAAAGTGATGTCTACAACAACGAATGTGATTTTAGTGTTTGAGATGGACGAAGTGAACTGGACAACATGGAAATGGTTCAGCTGTTTTAGAAACGTTTTGAAGCTGGCCTCGCCATGAGACCACAGCATTAGTACATCGTCCAAAAAACGTATCCAAAGTAGAGGAGTCAACGGTTGGGTTTGTAGGAAATCAAGGGGCCATTCTTGTACCCATGACGGTGGCTCAGATTTGAAGATAATGTTTGTTATCGAAAGTTAAGTTGTTACAGGTGAGAACTAGGTTGGCTAGATATATAAGAAAAGCTGTGTTGGGATGTGAGGTTTGGGCCTTTGGTTGAGGAAGAATTCTAAAGCTGCCTGTCTGTCCATGGACATGAGGAATGTTGGTCTACAAGGAAGTAACACCTATAGTAACAAGCAGTATGTCGGAAGGGAGAGATGGTAATTTACAGATTATTTCAAGCAAGTGGTAGGTACTGCATATGTAAGCAGGCAGCGCTTGAACATATAGTTGTAGGAAGAAATCGAAGAAAGCGGAAATATGTTCAGTAGAGGAATTATAGCTAACCACAATGGGTTTGCCAGAGCTACCGTGTTCGTGAATCTTTGGTAGTAGGTAGAAAGTAGGAGTGCGTGGGCTGTCTGGACTTGGATATTTTATGGAGATTTCGGATATACCCTCAATAGGACCAATAATGGTGATAAAATCGGAGATTTTCTCTTAATGGTTAGTTTGTAGGTGCTGGAATCAGACAGTTGTCGGTCAGGCTCCTGGGGATAGTCAGCTTTGTCCAACACCACTGAGGTAGATCACTTGTCGGCTGCGAGAACCATTGTGCTGGTTCTCACGAAGCGCTACAAGAGCTTTGTACTAAGACCGGGTTAGGTTGGGTTGGTCGAGAATTTGTTGAAGGAATTCGCTATTGGTACTTGCAGAAATTATTGCCGAGATGTATCGTTCGAGGGCATGACTACTACGAAGGGTGGTAGATTCTGCGCTGATGAAGAGCGGAAACGTTCCAGGCTAGAACGAAGTTCACTGGAGGAATGGAAGGATTTTTGGTCCAGAAGCAGCGCCATCTTAGTCTGTGGGAAAATGATAAAATATCTTTAAGAAGGAAGTATCTGTAAGGTTTAGAGGAAGAAAATGTGAGCCCATTGGATAATATAATAAAAGACTAAAAAGACAGTGCCGCCATGTGGCGAAAGCCGTATCGAACAGCTTGTTATGATGCCATGTTTACCATATATATATATACGTGGAGCATTTGACAAGTCTTATGCCTACCTAGAAAGAAATTGTACGATTTGAAAAAAAACTCATCAGCGTGAAGCTCAATCCTTCTGAGGAAGGTCCGCATGCTTTCATGTCGATCGCTAGCGCCGCGTAGTGGTGGCGTCATAAAACGTCACACGAGATGGCATCGTGCACGATTAAGAAATGCGAGGTTGGCAATACTGTTTTGGAACGACCGGGATGATCCTCAACAGACAATGATGTCCTGTCTAGTCTGAATTCTGCCACCCACGTTTTGACCGTAGCCAGCATGTCCTGGTGAATTTTCTTCGCTGATATGCCCTTGCGAAATAGGTAGAGGATCACAGCGCGTTCACCAACACGTTCCTCGCAATGTGAACCTATTTCAGAAGGACTGAGCTTCACCCTGATGACGTTTTTTTTTTCAAATCGTACAATTCCTTCCTAGGTAGGCTCAAGACTTATCAAATGCCCCTCGTATATATAATAAAAATTGTAGAAAAAAAGTACACTCAGTCAATCATAAGATGACCGCTCTCTCTCACAAGCCTAAATTACAAAATAAAATGTTTCCCAATGTAAGAAACGCGTTAGAAATAATCCACTCATCCACATATAAGTTCCTCTATAAAACATACTCAGTTTTCTTTATCGTAATCTCTTTGTTATTTATTATAATATTTATTAAACTCTCTTGTTGCTCTCTGAAAAAAAAACGAGGCTTGATATGAATTATGTGTCAACGTCGCAAAACATGAGTATTCACTCTCCAGCTTTAAAATACTGACTTTAAGACATCAGTTTCTAAAGCTACTCACTTCCCCGACGTAAGTCTTGCGTTACTTAAAGGCTATGAATAGTTAAAAATAATACCTTCTACTTACACAAATATTTACTATCTATTTAACCATTTTAGGTGGTGAAAGAAAGTTATTCCTTCTTTATTATTGGTCATAATAGAAATTAAGATACAGGGTCAGCACGTTGTTTTCATTTGGGACGTTAAATTCTCTAAAGCCTTTACCATATTATACGACATGGTTTTCATATGTATAGAATCTAAGCTTGTAGCAGTAAATTCAAGGCTAGCGTATAGATGAATGAAACGATGAAAATGAGACAAAAAGGCGCTCTAATGATTTTTACTTTACTTCCATCCGGAAAAGAGGTAAGTTCGAAACTTGATTAACCGTTGTCATCCGTGGTCATGTGGGCAGCGTCATTTTTCCATTTTTTCTCTCTCTTTTTATCCATCAAACTGGCGACACGGGTTCGAACCCCCACAGATGCAACATTTTTTACCTACTTTTTTCCACATAGCTCCTTAATCTATTTCGGTATTACATGAACATATTAATATTAGACTTTGCTAAGAATACAAATTATATATTTAACATAAAAAAGATACTCTTTGCGTATATGCTATATTGACCATCAGCCTAGATATCAACAGAGGCACTGGAGCAGCATGTGTGCTTTTCAACAGGCATACGTGTATTTACAAACACATTTTGCACCATGTTCGTGGTTGGATACCACGGCAAGTTTTCTATTTTACCCTTGAGAAATGAGAAGAAAATGTATGTTAGAAGCTAAATAGCTATAGAAACTTCTTTTATCTTTCGAAAATTTATTTTTTTGGTATTTTTATCTTCAAATGCCCTATTTCCCATGGCTAAAATTTGAAGTAATGTATTACGATGATGTGTAAGGTGTAACTAAATCTATTCAATCCCACGCGATAAGCATATTCCAGGAATATTCAATTTGAATTCTTAATATTTCAGGAATATTCTTGGATCATTGCAAATATGCCTGTATTATTTCCCAGAATTACAAGGCTTCGCACGATGAAGAAATGTACAGGCAATATTACTACTGTACGTATTGCCATATAATAAAAACATCCACGTGCATTAGAAAAAGGTGCACGCTGCAGAAAAAAAATGTATTTTAACGCTGTAAGGATAAAAAAGAAAGTAATAGGAGAAAGTTGAAGATGTAATTGGTAAATTAACAATATTCCTGAAATCTTTCAAAGGCAGACATTGACTACAAAACGTATACTCCATTTTTTGGCCAACAAATAATTGGAATAATCCCGTCTTGTTTGTATTTCTGGAAGAATAATGCTAGTATATAGTGGGAATATACCTCTCTTCAAATTCTGTGGGAACCTTTATATATTGAGTACTCTGAGGGAATATTTATTTAATAATCTTTTATTTCGCTTTCCATCTTACTTAGTAAATTTTATTTCCAGATCGTAAAGGGTTTATTCATTTTATTATATGAACTCGAAGAGAGTAAAATCCAACAGCCAACGCTCACTTTAGAAACCACAACTTACCTTGGAAAGTAGATGGAATGCAGCTAGTATATTGGAACTAGAAGTCTACGAATAAGTAATTACCTCCTTAGCAGCTCAAGGCGTCCCATGAGAAATATTGATTATGTGAGCACAGAGAAAGTACTGTGGATTTAAATCGAGTCAGGGAAGGAAACCTCGTTCATTTCTCCTACCCGGGTGACCTTCTTTCTGTCAGCTGCCTAAAGGCATGTACATCTTCTCTATCTGTCTGTAACACAGATTAGCGCCAAAACGAAAGCAGATAGAGATAAACTGACTTCATGTTTGGGATCAGCGATCTCGATTTATTCAGCGTTTTTTTAATGAGCCTTTTTCTCTTTGTTTCTTTAATGGCAAGTCCTCTGACAAGGAGCGGCACGGTCTGGGAAATTTAGTTTTGTGAGCAGACTTCCTGTGGTAATAGGTTACCATTCACGTATTATTATACAAAAATGCTAGAGCGCACAATTCAGTCAGCTGCGAGGCAATTATTTTTTCCTTTCTATTTTTTTTTCTTTTTACCAGAATGAATATTTCATGCACTGAAGCTAAAAAATGCAAATGGAGAAAAATACAACCGTAAAACATTTTTTATTCCAATGTGAACGTGTTGAAGAGTTAACAATCTTGTGAGGAAAAAGTGTTTAACGAAATCTGGCTAATCTGTAAAATCATTTCGTGTATGTATATTTGTAAATACCCTATGCACGTGGTATATGCCACACAAAATTGCATATGGAGAAAGATATGAAATGTTTTAACGCAAATTGCAAGTTACATTTTTCCTCCATTTTCACTCACTTTTACTACAGCGCATGAAATGCTCATTCTGGAGAACAAATCGACAAGAAAAATTACACACAAGGATACTCGACTCTACTACCTCTCTCTCGTGAGCATTCTTCCACCATTCTTCCGCTTCAGCCACCAGGGGTGATTACAGTGGACACTTTAACGCTTAAAACTGCATCTAAGGTATTACGTAAACTTTGGCTCATGTTGTTTCACGACTGGCTGAAAATTGAGGAGTATTTAGATACTGGAACAATATTGGGCGAGTGCGCCTGCGCAATACTCTCGCGAGTGATACGGCACACGAACTTGAACCTATGTTTGCACCCAGCTATCGCAACTACACGACTACGATGTTGGCTTATGGAGTACGAGATGTTCGAAACTTGGCGGGGTAAAGTTTTTCTTCGTTCTTTCTTTAAAAAAAACTTTTTATGCTAAAATCTATTATTAATATTTCTAATCAAGAGTTAGGATAGGTTAGGAAGTTAGGTTAGGTTCTTCTATAACTTCTTCTTCTTCTTCTATAACTTCTTCTTGTATTTTTACGCCAAGAAACAGAGTTTTCTCTTTTACTTAGTCGTAACGCTGATAGATGGCTCTGCAACGGAGTTCAAATTTTCCATGCTGCAGACGGACGTGAAAATTGCGCTCTAGTATTTTCGTATATTAATACCTGAAGTGTAAACTAATACCACATGAAGTCTGCTCATAAACTAAAATTGTCAGACCGCGTTCCTTTCTTGTAAGTTAGCTTACTAGAAACGAAAAAAAAAAATAAAAATAAAAAAAAAATCACTACATTTTAAAAGAAATAATCATAAATGGGCAGTTCGGTGAGCTGGTTATCTACTATTCACGAAGATGTATATTCCACAAGTGACTATAAAGAGAAGAAATACATTTTGTGATATTTAAAAACAAATTAGCAAATCGCTTGTTTGAAAGAAAAAAAACATCACTTTACAAAATAACACAAAATTCTTAATGTTCTTTGATTCTATAGCATAAAAATGAAATAAAAGAGGACTTCGCAATGGTGAGTAATGTTTTTCTCTACAATTTTTATAATCTTCCTCGTCTTTCTAAATGTATTTAAACTTAGGAGCATAATATTTGAAGAATGTAAACGAAGTATGTAAAAAAAATTGGAATATACAAAGATTAGAGTGGTCCTTAATTCTCGATTTCCGAATTTCTTTGGACGTACCTCCTAAAATCGTTCCATATCAGATCAAATTAAACCAGGAGAAAAATTAGCTCCACTGAATGGTGCCTCAAGCGACCTAAAGTTTTGAATGCGTTTACAATATATAGTATATGGCAAAAATCTGGAATAAACCCTTGTAACTTAGAAACCCTTGTAACTTATAAGGGAGTACGAAGATATCTTGGATAGAGGTACTGGAGGTAAAGACTCACCTCATTTTGTGTATCACCATATGGCGGTCATCTTGAAGTCCGCCATCTTGGATTCAGATCAAAATTTTCAAATAGGAAGAAGGTCATGTGACATATCGTTTTGGGGTAGCGTTTCATCACAAACGTAAATCTGATATCACTTTCAAGATACCTTTAATTATGTAAGAGTTATTACGTGTGAAAAACGAAATGATTCGATTTAATGCTGTTATTTTGTCTATTGTACTTACGGACCACGGATTTGTAAGAATTTTGGAAATCTCTTACTTAAATCACTTCTTTGAAACAACTGCTAGAGAAAGTTAAATCTTTATTTTGCTATAGACTACACATATGTTTTCATCAAGATGATTCATATAATATTCTGAGGAAAGAAGTAAAATTATAAGATAACTTGGAAAAAATTCAAATATCCCTTACATAGGAGCTTTATGGTAAGTTTTCAGTC